>WBZZ01006685.1:127500-142500 GCA_019918135.1 Paulinella micropora | reverse complement strand
ATCGGGTCTTGTCATCTTTGCGAGAAATAGCAAACGACCAACTAGACTAGGAATTGAAAATTTTCGCAAGCTAGCTGATTCCGACATCGGTTCCGTGAAATGTTCTTGCCCTGGAGTACTAACGGGTTTAGCAGAATCGTAGCCTACCTCTTTTAGTATCTGCTGCTGATATTTTCGCTGATGCAAAATTATTTTCCCCTTCGATTGCTCTATCTCTATTCCTTTGAATTCACGGGCAATACCGAGTCTTTTGAGCGGGAAATGTTTTTCTAATGCGGACGCAAAACGCTCATATGCTTGTTTGTTTGGTGCGGTGAACAACAAGTCATCAACATGAAATATCCCTACTATCGCCTCTCTCAAAGCTTTATCATTTTCTACAAACATACATAAATCTGAATCTAGCAACCTAAAACCTAGCTCCTCTAACTTGGGTGCTAATATCTCATACCATCTTCTTCCTGCCTGTGGTGCACCATATAAAGCACCATCTATACGCCATATCATCCCCTCATGCCCTTCTCTGTCTACACTCTCTGGCGCATATGCATAAACAGGGTCATTCATACGAGCATTTAGGTATGCATTTTTAAAATCTATGCCGTATAGTTTGTGTTTGTGCCAGGCAGCTAGTTTGGCGAGAAATAAAAGTGAATGGTGCGCGGCGCAAGGAACAAAGAGCTGATCTGGGTTATAGCTAACACCGGGTTCTAACATATCTCCCCGTAAAGCTAAACGAGACTTTATGAACTTTTTCCCGTTCTCATCTAACTTTACTTTGTGAACCCATGTCAATCTAACTATCTTACTAACTCCTGCCTTGCTTGCCTCCTTATGGGGTACCCATGTGTATGTGTTAAAGGATTGAAGAGCTTTTAGCTCTGTTTTCATACCTTCTAAAACATCTTTAGCTGTCAAACCTTCCTCTATGACATCTTTGGGTACTCTGATATCTACATACAAATAAAAATCACGAATCTCATCTGCCACCATACGGTCATCGCATAAAAACATATTAGCGGGACTTTGTAACGGGTATTCGGGATCTTTCACGGAGTATTTGAGGATTTCCGAATTCAACATCCGTTCTTCTTCGTCCTCAAACTTAACTATGTGGGTGGGCTGAGGTCTGTCTCTTACTACGAGTCTATCTCTGGGGTCACTCACTCTGCTGACTACCCCTACTCGTACTATGCTCTCCCATCCCTCACCGTACTTTTTCTTCGCCCATCCATCTCCCCATGCACGCGCGGGCACTCTTACTACCTTACCTATTAGCTCTTGAGCCTCTCTCTTTTCTCTCTTGGGCTCATTGCTAGGGATAAATCTCTCTACTGCCTTGCGCTACCTTTTACCGGGGATTATGTTACTCTCCGTTACTCTCTGACTCTGCTCCCACGTTAATCCCTTAGATGGTGGTGATTTTTCTTCGTATGCTCTTCTTTCATGTATTTTTAGTGGATCTGTTGGATCTTGTTCATTTGTATGCTCTTGTGGCTTGATCTTGTGCTCTTGGGGTAATTGTTGTGGATAATGTGGCTCTGGACTTGTGTGTAGGCGTGTATGTTTGTGATCCAATGTATTCTTCTCCACATGCTCATTTTCATGCTCATTCTCATTCGCATCGATATCAACATTCTCTGTCTCCCCCTCAACTTCATCAAAGTGTGTTGTTGGGTGGTCGTTGTTGACGTTGTGCGGTGACTTAGGTGATTGAGGTGGTGATTGGGGTGGTGATTGGGGTGGTGACGCTTGTGGAGATGTGTATGATTGCTCGCTCTCATTCTCATTCTCCCCCTCAGAGTCATCATTATCCCACGACACTAGTTTAGGAGGATGAGCTTGTTTACCGATTTTGTGAATATTAAATCTCACATCTCTCACTCCGGAAATTATCTTCTTACCATCCCATACGCGGTATAGTTCCCGAAATAAATCATATCCTACTAGCATCACCTTTTTCCCTCTGTACTCTCCCTTCCGCACTTTAGTCTTAGGTATATGTAACACACCCATACATCCTATTGGTTTTAAATGAAAGAGTGTTGGTTTTCTACCTAACAGCTGCTCATAAGGCGAAATTCCTTTGCGTTCCCCGTGAATTGCCGGTAGTATGTTGTGAATGGTTGTTGCTGCGTGTTCTAATTCTGCCCAGAATTGCGGCGGTAATTTAGCGTGATATCTCATTGCTCGTGCAGGCCCCGCCGTAATATCATTCACTTTTTCCGCAATAGGATTCCCGTCTTTATCGTTTGTCGCGGAGGTTTTCCAAATAAAGCGAATATTTTTCCACCACTTAATGACTTCCTCCGGAATATGGAATTCTTGATCTGCGCGAATTTCCTTTACTTTGTTTCCTGTCTGTCTCTCATAAAAAGGCTACAGCTTGTTTTAAGCAATCTACAAACCCATTCTTATGGGCTAAATAAAAATCAAGAATGAACAGTGAGTAGTCGTCGGTGACAAAAAATTTATACCGTTTACCACCTATTGATCTAGTTGCCCACGGTCCTGATGTGTCTATGTGTAGAATTATACCTGGCTGTTGGGCTCTTTCTATTGTATTAACTGCAAAACGTGGCAAACGTTTAGACTTTCCATCATGCAAGATTCGCAAAATCTCACATCGCTCTCGTCACCAACTAACTTAATGTTCAAAATTTTTGCCAATAGGCGCATCTTTGTTAACCCATAATGCCCACAGGCATAGTGAAAAAGCTTTGATTCCTATCTTTCTAGGTTTGTCTGACTTTCTGGGGTAAGCTTCATATAATACTATATCTACGTGTAATTCTTTCTCTCTCTTATTTACTTGATGCTTACTTGTCTCGTTTTTGTTCTCATTTGTGGGGCTTCCCTCCCCTTCTACCCCCTTGTTGCGAAAGGATCATATCTTTCGTTGACTTTCAATGGTTCATCATATTCGTCATCCCATCTATATATCATACTCTTAGTTAATCTTCCCCTTACTAATATGTCACTCTCGTTAATGTGGATGGGGTGTTTGAGTATTACTAACTGTCCGTTTTGGTGGATGACTGATCTGTTGTGTCTGTGGTCCATCTGTCCTGTAGAGACTATGCTAACTGGTAAGGTAGTGTCGATTAACATCTTCTTTTCTACTGCTCTAGGCCTTCCTTTCCCATCTATCACAGTCAGCCTAGCTCTTCCTGACTTACTCAACTCCCTTTCTCCATTACCTGTCAGTAGTTCTACCGGGTCTATCTCATCGACATCCGTCAATCTGTCTTCTCTGCATGATATGTCTGTGCTTGCTCCACTATCCTGTACTGTCATGTCTCTCTTTTTCATCACTCTTTTTCTCACATGTATCAGTACATGCTCTGTCTCTCCTTCTGTCTCTGTCTCTGTTTCTAGTTCACCCTCAGAGACTCCTCTACCCTCACCTTCTCCCTCTTCTGTGAGTTGTAGAAGTGTAGTGATGGGACTCTGTCTGACTGCTCTCTCCAAGTACACTCCTTCTATTGCTCTTACTATGTCAGTCAAAAAGTCATCTCTCTCTAGCTCGCCACTCACGACACGCATCACTTCTCCATTCATTCCCCCCACGCACTCATTTATCAACGTTTTAGCTATTTCATTTATATCTTTGAAGGTTATGACGGGAGGGTTGATGGGTTGCGTGTTTGTTGTCTGTGTTGGTGGGAGTGCTGTGATTGGTCTAGAACTAGAGATTTGGAGTTGTTGTGAGGTGGGACCTATTTGGTTGCCAAACTTGTTGACAGAAGTGGGCCCAAGTCGTTGCTCTCCCTCATCCACTCCACTCTCTTCTCTCCCTTCTCTGCTCTGGCCGGTCCGCTGACTAGAAAATGGATTATGTTTGCGTGGTTGTTGCGGAATATTTTGCGAGACTTGTGGACTTGTGGAAATTTTGGTGTCACGTAAAGTTTCAAATTCCCCGAAAACGAGTCTTTGCGTAATTTTATGAGACTTTTCCAATGCCGCAGCTTTAAGACCTCGTTCGTCTGGGTAGTAAGGAGATTTGGGGGGACGCAACACGGGACTTACCGACAAATCCAACTCCGGATACTCTGGGTCTTGTGTGGCGTGATATCCGCAGTACCTCGCATAAGATAATCGTTTCGCGTGATTTGCGTATATTCCTTTTCCTTTTGATTTTTCAACGGAAACATTACACGGTTTTTTGCGTCTGCTTATTCCGGCACATTTTGTGTCAGGCGTGACTCCGTAAGAACTCTCAAGCCTCAAAGGAGTTTCGTTAGGGTTAGGGGTGACTGGGGAACATCGTGGGGTGGCGGATACTAACCGATCTTCCTTGCCTTCTCCCCGTAGTGAGGAGGGACCTCGTAGGGTGGCCGATACTAACCGCACTTCCCGTCCTTCTCCACTCTCACTATGTCTATTCCCTACCCTAGGTGTAGTCTTTGTATCGTTCAAAAGGGCTTGGGGACTTGTAGATTTGTGATGAGGTGAGCTTGGTTGCTCGTCATCTGTTTCTCTTTCTTCCTCATCATCATCGCTCTTATCATAAGTGTTCCCCATATGGATTAAAACAACGTTTGTATCGGAGTCACTTTGTTCGTCTTCGTTTTTGTCGTTGCCGGTTGTTATCAAAGTGAGTGCTTTCTTTTTCTTGTGAAAGGGTTTCTTTTTGTTTTTGTAATTGTTCTTTTGTTCGTTCTTTTCTTGTTGCGTGCCTTTGTCTTCCGTTTGATTCCGTTTTAATTTTCCTTCTTTGCGGAACTTTTCCGAAATCACCGGACAATATCTCATGGTATGGCCTTTGGCATCACATCCGAAACACGTGACTTTGAGCGTCCAGTTTGGAGCTGTCTTTGGTCCCGGTTTATTGTCTCCCCTTTTCCCTTTATTATCCATCAGGAGATTGGTCTCTTGCCGCTGCTTGCCATCCCGAGATTTCTTGTTGTTGTCTTTGCAAATTTGAGTTTTTCTCTCACGGAAATTGTTACGTCTTTCTTTTTCTTCCCACATTAACCATCTTTCCCTAGATGCTTCGCATAGTTCCGAGAAATTTGGTCTTATTCTGGCCGGGAGATCATAGTGGTCCACCTGAAATTAATCCCCGAAAGCTGGATGGTAGCGCAATTTCTTAAATAGCTTTTTCTTTGCTTCCTCATCGGAAAATTGCGCCCCACGTAAACTTTCAAGCTGGATTTTCTTTGCGAGAAATTGATTTAGCCAGTCTACATACCTCTGACCTGCCCTTGGTCTCGTTCTCTCAAACTCTTCCTCTAACATGTACCTACCTGCTCCGGAAATGCCTCCCCATTGATCTCTTACTGCTATCAACTCTTCAATGGGTCCTTTCGTCTTCTGTGTTCGCAGGAAATTAGATATATTGTCTTTGGAAAAAGCCACAGACAGACATAACTGCAAAGTTTTCATCCTTGCATAATATTTCTTCTCTTTGCGGATAGCTGTCTTTCTTCTTGTGTGTTGTTTCATACTTTGTCTTTTCTTTTTCCTTGCTTCTTTCTCTTTCCAGTCTCTCTTTTGTTCTGCTGTAATTTTATCCCAACCTTCTGACTGTTTGATATCTTCTTTCTTTGTCTGGGGTCTCTGTCTTCCTCTCTGAGAGGTGTCTGACTCTTCATCTTCCTCACTATCACTTATGTGCGTGTCGGGCTCTTCTAAATCTTCTGCCGTCTTAGCCCTTGCTTCGTCGTAAGGAAAATCCCTTTTGGTTTTAGCTGGGTCGGCTAATGCCACAGGTACCATCTCTGCCACGTGGACAGATACTAGTATCCCCTGCATGTGCTTCTGAAACTTGCTTGACCAAGGCCAAAAGCTTTGATCGTTGCCCTCGAATATGGGCACTTGACTCAATACGTGCTTTGGCACGCTTGCCTCCTTGGCAAGGCTCATAACCAAAGTAATCTATCACTCAAACGCAGAGTTTAGGGAAGCTACCCCGCTAAGGGTAAAGAATAACAGAAGAAAAGACTTTTAATGACTTTGGGTCACACAAAATGTGATCTTAACAGAATGGTAATACTCATTTGATTCTAGGCATTCCAGGCTATGATTCGCGAATACTCTAGAAAGTGTCCTTGTCAGTAATAAAGGTATTAATAACTGTCCGGCCTATGAACTTGCCTATGACTAAGACTATCCAAATTACCGGTAAATTGACTAGGTGGAGTAACGGGTATTAATAGTACATTACAACGGAAAGTAATAACAGTATTAAAAACTCCTCAGCATTATTAATGGATCCGATGAATTAAGTCAGTGCGTCGTAGTATTGTAATAGTGGACATAACTGAGACAGTCTTTTTTGAATAAAATTGCGACACTATCAATTAAAAGAATGAGAAACTATTTAATTCACTGAGCAGAGGCAACGCAGCCTTTCACCATACCCAGTGAGAGTCGGCGAAAGCAGTCACTTGAATTAATACTCGCGGAAGTTGGGGCTCCAGCCGCCGGGACCAGGCGGGCCGCCGGGCCCATGATCATAGTGATGGCCAGGGTGCTGCGGTGGCTGGCGCTGTGGGAAAGGCGGGCCGGGGGTAAATGGACCAGGGCCATCAAAATGTCCCTCGAAGTGGCCATCAGGCCGACCGGCGAACGGGGGCTGCGGGGGCCTCACATGCAGGATTCTGTCAAGCGCAGCTGGCCGGATCTTGTCAGGCCCGACTGGACCGAAGCTGTGGTGTGGCCCAGGGGGTCTACCTGGACCGAAGCCAGGAGGGTTGAAGGGAAGGGGCCCGTGGTGTGGCCCAGGAGGTCTTGGCGGGCCAGGGGGAGGGAGTAGTGGGGGAGGGAGTAGCGGGGGAGGAGGGGGAGGCGGGTTGGGGGGAGGGGGTCGCAAATGCGCCGAAGGCGCGCTACCTGAGGACATGGGCTGTAGCCAGGACTGCTGCTGCTGCTGTTTCGGTGGCCCCTTCCAGTTGCCGGCGGGCGGTAGCTCTGGCTTCACGTGTGGTGGCGGTGGTGGCTGGTTGGGCGGTGGCGGGGCCCCCGCAGCAAACCGCTGGCGTTTCCGAGGACCATGCTCGTCCCCGTCCAGCACTTGCGGCCGCTCTCTCGGCCAGCCTCTGCTGTCTCTGTCCGGGCCCCCCGGCATTCGGGGCGGCCCTTGGTTCGAGTGAGCTCCCTCCCGTCTCGGCGGGCTACGTTTGCTTGGCATGGTTGGCCTTCTCGCCTCGAACTCGTCACGCCGGCCCGTTCCGTCCTGCCCTCTCGGGCCCGCACTGTCCAGCGGGGCCTGATCCGACCTGATGGGCAGGAATGGGGCAAGATAAGTACATAAAGGCAGTAGTGGGGAAAGGGAATGTCATAAAGGCAAGAGTGGGGAAATGGAAGGGCACAAAAGGCAGAAGTTGGGCTATAGAAAGAGCATGAAGGCAGCAGTGGGGCAATGGAAGGTGTCTTCAAGGCAGTACTGGGCCATGGAAGGCTAGCGTTGCTGCATGATAATCCTACCTGGCTTCAGGGCCCGGCCGCCTGCCCTTGTCTCCTCGCTCCCTGCGCTCGTTGTTGCCCTCCGCACGATGCTTGTCACTGCGGTTGTAGTCCGAGCCGGCCCGCTGGTTCTGCTGGTCGCGCGGACCGCCCGGGCCACCCGCCACCTGCGACCGGCTGTTTGTGGCGGAGGGAGGAGGTGGGCGCCCGTCGCGTGCGCCTTCGCTACTGCGATCAGAACGAGAGTCCCTGCGATTGTAGCCGCCTGCCGCCGGCCCGTCGCTTGCCCCACTACTGCCTTTTTGCACGTCCCTAGAACCTGCCGGCCCGTTCGATCGCTCCCTGTCCCTGTCCCTATCTCTGCCCCTGTCCCTGTCCCTGTCTCTGTCCCTGTCTCTACCTCGATCTCGGTCTCGGTCTCTGTCGCGATGGTCTCGGTCTCGGTCGCGGTGGCTGTCGCGATGTTCTCTGCTGCGATCTCTGTCGCGGGGTGAGTCACGGCTGTTGCTGCTTGTGCTGCTGCGACGACTGCCACCACTGCCGCGTTTATCTCTTTCGTCTGCTGGAGGGGATCGGGGAGTCTTGCGACTGAGGGACGAGGAGGAGGAGGGAGAATGTGAGGAGGGGGAGGAGGAGGAGGAAGAGGAGGAAGAGGAGGATGAGGAGGAAGATGAGAAGGAGAAGGAAGATGAAGAGGATGAGGAGGATGAGGAGGATGAGGAAGAAGAAGAAGAAGAAGAAGAAGAAGAAGAAGAGGAAGAAGAAGAAGAAGAAGAAGAAGAAGAAGTAGTGCATAGATCCGGTCCCATAGACTGGAGCAGATCTCTGAGTAGAGAAGTAGATAGCAAATCGTCGACTGAAGGAAGCAAGTCCTCAGGGGAGGAGGTGGGAAGAGAAGGGGTGTGAGCAGGGGTAGTGGTGGGGTATGTGACTGGAGCAGCAGCGGAAGAGGGAGACGAGGAGAAAGAGGAGGAGAAGGAAGAGGAGGAGGAGGACCAGGAAGAGGAAGAGGAGGAAGAGGAGAAAGAGGAGAAAGAGGAGGAGGAACAAGCAAGAGAACGAGAAGAAGAAGAAGAAGAAGAAGAAGAGGAAGAAGAAGAAGAAGAAGAAGAAGAAGAAGAAGAAGACGATTCGGGGGGGGCACTGGCCATGGTATTGACAGGAACGCTAGCAGTAGCAGTAGCAGCAGCAGCAGCAGCAGCAGCAGTAGTAGTAGTAGTAGTAGTAGTAGTAGTAGTAGTAGTAGTAGTAGTAGTAGTAGTAGTAGAAGAAGAAGTAGTAGAAGCAGAAGAGGAAGAAGAAGAAGAAGTCTGATCGTTAGCCACCGCAGTGGCGGAAGGCTGGGGCAGCGAGACGGCCTTGGAAGCAGACTTGGACTTGGCTTTGCCTCTTCGACGCGGGTCAGACGGCACTTCGGTCGGCGCTGCGCTGGTCGCTCGCGGGGCAGCAGCTGCAGCAGCTACTTGTTCAGGCTTGTACTTGTACGGCTTGCCTTGCACAGCCCTCTCCCAGGCAGATGGCTCCCCTGTGGTGTTGAGCAAGCAGATCCCCCACACACAGCCTTCAGGCTTCTCCACCCGGAACGAGCGCTGCAGGAAAGCCGCGCTGCATGGCCCGTGGTCTGGTGCGGTGTTGGGCTTGGAGGGCGGAATCAGGTAGAAGAGAATGCCTTGTTTGCTTAGCAGATCGAACACTGCTGCTTTGCCTTTGGTCCCGTAGTGTTCTCTGAAGTCTTGCTTGAGCAAGCCCGGGGGCGGCCCGTTAGGGTCCGCCAGCACCTGCTGTTCCACACTGAACACCACCAGCTTCTTAGACTTGGTACGACTGGACAACACCTGGTTAAGGAAAGTCTCGATGGTAGCCACGTCGATCCGCCCCACAGCGGCCAGTCCTTTGCCCGTGCCGTCTTGCCCGTCCGAGCTTAAGCATAAATCTAAGTCTCGTAGCGCCGTGACCTTGGCGCCGCCCACTTGCCGGAAGAGCACCGGCAGGTTAGCGGTGCCGGTCCGGCGAATTGCGCCCTTCCAAATCACCTCCCGGGAACCTTGCAGCAAAACATGGTAAATATTTATGTAAATATATACCATAAATACCAAATCACCTCCCGGGACCCTTGCAGCAAAACATGGTAAATGTAGATGTAAATATCTATCTATCTATCTATCTCATTTATTTCATCCATTTTCCTATTGCGACTGGAAATTTTGATTTATTATTATTATTATTATTATTATTATTATTATTATTATTATTATCATTATTATTATTATTATTATTATTATTATTATTATTTTGATTAGAAGAAAGAAAATATGTTCATATACCATAAATAAACATAACATCACAGCAGATGACAAATCGAAGTAAAAAAAGTACTTGCTTGCTTGCTTGCTTAATTGGGACCTCTGGTCATCCATACAAATCGTTAGCTCAAAAGCTATTGATTTGACTAGGTGGTGACTACTACTACTACTTCTACTACTACTACTTCTACTACTACTACTGCTACTACTACTACTACTACTACTACTACTACTACTACTACTACTACTACTACGAGTACACTACTAAAAGTATTATGTATGATCTCAGCTATCTGATGTAAGCTAAGTCTAATCGAAACTATTATTATTATTATTATTATTATTATTATTATTATTATTATTATTATTAGGACACCGTGATAGCCCAGCGGTCAAGTTCTACCATCTGGGCCCTGTCGCCAGTTCGATTCCCGTCGGTGCCACCAGTATTTTCATTGAACATACCGGTCCGTCTGGACCAGTATTTTCATTGAACATACCGGTCCGTCTGGAAGTGTTGGAACTGCCCTTGCGGGGGTGTCATTACAGCCTATCGTCAATTCTTCGTACTCCCCTCACGGGTGAGACGATGGAGGCGCATGTGCAGAAATGCATCAGCCATTGACAGAGAAGCACTATTATTATTATTATTATTATTATTATTATTATTATTATTATTATTATTATTATTATTATTCCGGTCTATTTCTGGACCAGTACTTTCATTGAACATACCGGCCCGTCTGGAAGTGTTGGAACTGCCCTTGCGGGGGTGTCATTAGAGCTTATCGTCAATTCTTCGTACTCCCCTCACGGGTGAGACGATGGAGGCGCATGTGCAGAAATGCATCAGCCATTGACAGAGAAACACTATTATTATTATTATTATTATTATTATTATTATTATTATTATTATTATCATTATTATTATTATTATTATTATTATTGTTATTATTATTATTATTATTATTATTATTATTATTATTATTATTATTATTATTATACCATTACATTACTATTGATGCACAACAGCATAGTGTAGAAAAGATACATTATACACATTGCACAGAGTAAAGATCGACAGTGCATCGACGTCATAGATGCTATAGCTGTGCTAGCGTGTCGAGTATTGTTTAGATTGCATAGTTTGAGCATAGACGGTATAATTTACCTACACTGGAACACTACCGAAACCCCGCTTCTTGGAAGCGAGCACAGCAATCTCAGAAGGCATATGGGTTTTATTTTCTCCCTATCTGCTTCTGCCCATGTTGAGCATTAATTCCAAGCATCCTGCATCATAAAGTCCCTCTATCTCCTTTCGCCTAGCCTTAGCTACCTCCGGCATTTGCCTCAATACCTTCTCCGGTTTTCTCAACACACGAGTAAAGAGGCACACATCTGTGTAACGTATTCCTTCTTCTTGTTCATCAACTGACATAGCTTCTTGTGTGTTGGTCTCATCTGTTGTTGCCATGTGGTAACTGTGAGTGGGAACACCAGCTGGGATCTGTTGCCTTTCTGCAAGAAAGGGGGCGAGGGGGTCGAACGATCGGTCCTTTGATCTTTCACGTATTCTCTAAGCATTTCTTTTTAACAAGTAAAATAGCTGTGCTAGCTTGTACAGCAGCTCGTGCACCTGGCTCCATGGGCGGTTCCACGATCAGTAAGCCACTTTCCGCCACAGGTTCTTTCTTGGGCCTTTTGTGCGCTACCTTGGCTGGCTTTTCCTTACGCTTATCAAAGTCGCCCTCAGTTACTTCCTTAGACCGCCTGGGCAGGTAGGTAGGTGGGCAGGTCGGTGGGTAGGGGTAGGTAGGTAGGTAGGTAGGTAGATAGATAGATAGATAGATAGATAGATAGGTAGATAGATAGATAGATAGATAGATAGATAGATAGATAGATAGATAGCTACCTTGCATTTCGCTTGCGGCGCTGGGCGGCTGATAGATAGATAGATAGATAGATAGATAGATAGATAGATAGATAGATAGATAGATAGATAGATAGATAGCTACCTACCTTGCATTCCGCTTGCGGCGCTGGGCGGCTGATAGATAGATATATAGATATATATATATATAGATAGATAGATAGATAGATAGATAGATAGATAGATAGATAGATAGCTACCTTGCATTTCGCTTGCGGCCCTGGGCGGCTGATAGATAGATAGATAGATAGATAGATAGATAGATAGATAGATAGATAGATAGATAGATAGATAGATAGCTACCTTGCATTTCGCTTGCGGCGCTGGGCGGCTGATAGATAGATAGATAGATAGATAGATAGCTACCTACCTTGCATTTCGCTTGCGGCGCTGGGCGGCTGATAGATAGATAGATAGATAGATAGATAGATAGATAGATAGATAGATAGATAAATAGATAAATAGATAGATAGATAGATAGATAGATAGCTACCTTGCATGTCGCTTGCGGCGCTGGGCGGCTGATAGACAGACAGACAGACAGACAGACAGATAGATAGATAGATAGATAGATAGATAGATAGATAGATAGATAGATAGACAGACAGACAGACAGACAGATAGATAGATAGATAGATAGATAGATAGATAGATAGATAGATAGATAGATAGATAGATAGATAGATAGATAGCTACCTACCTTGCATTTCGCTTGCGGAGCTGGGCGGCTGATAGATAGATAGATAGGTAGATAGATAGATAGATAGAAAGATAGATAGATAGATAGATAGATAGATAGATAGATACCTTGCATTTCGCTTGCGGCGCTGGGCGGCTGATACGCGGACGTCAACTTGTGCCTGCAGATAGATAGATAGATAGATAGATAGGTAGATAGATAGATAGACAGACAGACAGACAGACAGACAGACAGATAGATAGATAGATAGATAGATAGATAGATAGATAGATAGATAGATAAGATAGATAGATAGATAGATAGAATACCTCATCCTCCTCGCTAGCGCTGCTGTCAGAGAAGAGTGAGTCTGAATCGTCAATCACCACTTCCACAATGGACCTCGCCGCTCTGCCTCGCCCACCTGCTTCTTTCTCCTTCTCCTTCTCCTTCTCCTTTGCCTTTTCCTTTTCTCTTTCTCTTTTCTCCTTCTGCTTCTTCTCTACCCCAACTCGTTCTTCTTTTCCTTTCTCCTTCTCCGCCTCTTTCTCCTTCTTCTTCTCCTTCTCTTTCCACGGTAATTCTATCAAGGTGGAGATCAACGCGGCGGATGATGAGCGCTTGATGCCAGCTGTCAACGGCGACACCTGCGATGCACAGTAGTAGATTATGCGGCTAGCCACAAATCTGACGTGTTTTGCGGGGCGAGCCGGAGCCGGGCCGGCGAGCCCGCAAAACACGTCAAATTCGGCGCGCCGCATATGTAGTTGTATCGGTAACCTGACCACATTTTGTGGAGGTGACAGAAAAATATACATAGTCAGTTAGGTAGGTAGAACACAGGGATAGGTAGGCAGATAAGAGATATACTTTGAAGGGGGGGGGGGGGGGTGGTCAGGTAGGCAGATAAGGATAGATAGGCAGATAGAAAGATATATATTCGGCGCAGGCGGAAGGGCAGGGGTGGGGTAGGTGGACAGGGATAGATAGGCAGATAGAAAAATGTACTTTCGACAGCGCGAGGTGGGGGGCAGAGGTGGGGTCAGGATAGGTAGATAGGGATAGATAGGTAGATAGAAAGATGTACTTTCGACAGCGCGAGGGGGGGAGGGGGGGGGGGGGGGGTCAGGGTAGGTAGATAGGGATAGATAGGTAGATAGAAAGTCATACTTTCGGCGCAGGCGTGGGGGCGGGGGTGGGATCCGGGGCGGGGTCCGAGGCGTAGATCTCCACAACATCAGTAAGGATGATGGTGCCGCCGCGGGGTGTAGAGGGGCTGGCTGCGGGCGACTGCTCTGGCTCTCGCTGCTGGGCTGTCTGTGGCGCGACCTTGGAGGCCCCCCTGCACAATTTCAAAACAAACATCCACAACATCCAGCTATCACTCGACCTACCTTGCTATCTTTGCTATCTAGCAATTTATCTGCCCTATCTATCAATTCATCTGCCTAGCGGTTTGTTTTATCGGTCACCACCACAAAACGTGGTCAGGTTACCGATAAAACTCCATACGTGGCCCGCCAAATGTGACGTGGTTTGCGGGCTCGCCGGCCCGGCTCGCCCGCAACCCGCAAAACACGTCAAATTGTGGCTAGCCGCATAATATCTATTACTTGTTGTCCACGGCCTGCTCGTCCTCCTGTTGACTGGCTGCCATCGGAGCCAAGCCCTAGATGGTAAGTGTGCAAGTTTAGTAAGTTAGTTAGTTAGTCAGTTAGTTAGTTAGTTAGTTGGTTAGTTAGTTAGTTAGTTAGTTAGTTAGTCATTTTGCTAGTTAGTTAGTCAGTTAGTTAGTTAGTTAGTTAGTTAGTTACTTAGTTAGTAAGTAAGTTAGTTAGTTAGTTAGTTAGTTAGTTAGTCAGTTGGTTAGTTGGTTAGTTAGTTAGTTAGTTGGTTGGTTAGTTGGTTAGTTGGCAGTTAATTAGTTAGTTAAATAGTTAGTTAGTTAGTTAGTTAGTTTGTTTGTAACCAACGAACGAACTAACGAACTAACTAACTAACTAACTAACTGACTCACTAACTAACTAACTAAATAACTAACTAACTAACTAACTAACTAACTAAATAACTAACTAACTAACTAACTAACTAACTAAATAACTAACTAAATAACTAACTAACTAACTAAGTACTTACTAACAAACAAACATAGTTTGTTAGTTAGTTAGTTAGTTCGTTCGTTCGTTGGCTAGTTAGTTAGTTCGTTATTTCGTTCGTTCGTTCGTTCGTTCGTTAGTTAGTTAGTTAGTTAGTTAGTCAGTTCGTTCGTTAGTTAGTTAGTTAGTTAGTTAGTTAGTTAGTTAGTTAGTTACTTAGTTAGTTACTTAGTTAGTCAGTTTGTTACCTGGCCTGCCTTGCGCAGAGTACGCACCTTTATAAATACACACATTACATACGTATAAACTAAATCTGTATGTATAAAGATTATGGATGCATGCATGGCGCAACTATGAATGTATGTATGAGAGAGAGAGAGAGAGAGATTTTATATATATATATACATATATATATATAGAGAGAGAGATTATATATATATACATATATTTATATATATATGTATATATATATATGTATTGACATCTGAAGTTCTTATGCAATGTACGCCATGTATTTAAGTATAGTTTTATCGGTCACCTCCACAAAATGTGTTCAGGTTACCGATAAAACTACCATAT
>WBZZ01006685.1:92500-95000 GCA_019918135.1 Paulinella micropora | reverse complement strand
CATGTCTATGTCTATGTCTATGTCTATACCTATACCTATGTCTATGTCTATGTCTATGCCTATGTACATGTCTATGTCTATGTCTATGTCTATTCCTCTGTCTATGTCTATCTATGTCTATGTCTATCAACATAGATATGTAAACATTTATGTAGTATGCAGTGTGTGTCGACCAGTGCTTGAGAAGGCGCTATCATAGCTTACTCACTTTCTTATTAAAAATAATCAACATTATATATGTCTATGCCTATGTCTATGTCCATGTCCATGTCTATTTCTATGTCTATGTCTATGCATATGTTCATGTCTATGTCCATGCCTATGCCTGTGCCTATGCCTAGGCCTAACTCTATGTCTATGTCTATTTCTATGCATATGTCCATGTCTATGTCTATGCCTATGTCCATGTCTATGTCTATGCCATGCCTATGTCCATGTCTATGTCTATGCATATGTCTACGTCTAGGTATATGTCTATGCCTCGGTCTGTGTCTATCTATGTCTGTGTCTATGTTTATGTCTATCAACATAGATATGTATAGATTTGTGTAGTATGCAGTGTGTGTAGACCAGTGCTTGAGAAGGCGCTATCATAGCTTACTCACTTTCTTATTAAAAATAATCAACATTATATATGTCTATGCCTATGTCTATGTCCATGTCTATGTCTATGCCTATGTCTATGTCTATACCTATGTCCATGCCTATGCCTATGCATATGTCTATGTCTATGCCTATGTCTATGCATATATCCATGTATGTATATGTGTGTAGTAGTAGTAGTAGTAGTGGTGGTGGTGGTGGTGGTGGTGGTGAATAGTAGTTAGTAGTAGTCGTAGGGGTAGTAGCAGTAGTAGCAATAGTAGTAGTAGTAGTAATAGTGAGTAGTAGACCACTGCTTGACAACGCAAAAGCACAGCTTACTCACTTCGTTGTTGAGGATAATCAACTATGTCTATGTCTATGTATATTCACTCATATGCAAATTTAGATATATGTATGTATGAATCGTAGATGCATGTCGATGTATATATAGATGTAGATGCAGATGTATAGATGTATAGATGTAGATGTAGATGCAGATGTAAATGCAGATGTATGAATGTAGATGTATAGATGTAGATGTAGATGCAGATGTATAGATGTATAGATGTAGATGTAGATGTAGTATTTATGTTTGTGTAGTATACACACAGCTGAGTGTATATTACTCTCCTTGAGAGCGCGCAGACATAGCTTACATTCCTCTAAAGTATAGGATTAGGTAGAGGTAGGTAGGTAGATAGGCAGATAGATAGATAGATAGATAGAAGTCTAACTTCAATTTAGGTAGGTAGGTAGGTAGTGTGAAAGTTTGTATGTAAACAATGTCTATGTTATGTTAATGTAATCCACTTCCCACCAGAAAGTCCTGGCGTAAAATACAAACCTGACACCGCAGATAACGGCCTATTTTCCGGACATTTTGCCAAGTTTAAAAATCCGCGTGAAATCCACCGTTTTTTTCGGCGTCAGGTTTGTGCTGATGACACGTGGGTAGTGTCCATGGCTGTGTACTTGTTTTATGTATGTGTACATTTTTTTTCTAGTCTGTAGAGTATCTATATCTATATCTATATATCTATATCTATACCAAGATAGATAGATAGATAGATAGATAGATAGATAGATAGATAGATAGATAGATAGATAGATAGATAGATGAGATGTCGCAAAGGAATGTAGTCCTTGCAAAGGAACGCAGTTTCACATCAAACAGTAATTTGTGTACTGTGCATGTGTCCGGGTTGGGAATCACGGGTAGACTGTGTTCTGGAAAAAAGAAGAGGAGGACGTTGAAGAAAAAGGCAATCTAGGAATGGAGAGTGGGGAGGATAAGAAAGAAGAAAAAGAAAAGGAAGCCATTAGTCCAAGTGTTTTGAGCACCGTCAGCTTGCGCAAGCTACAATGATGACATTGTGTAAGGCCTAAACCCCCGAAGGGACCTAGCCCGGGCTATGCAACACTGGACGGCTATGACGGAATTCAGTCACCGATACGGACTAGAGGAAGATTAGTCCAATTTTTGACTGCACAGGAGCGATAAATCGCAAAAGAGCAACGAGCTATGCAGGACGATAGCTTGAAGCAAAGGGATTTGGATTGGGGATGGGAAAAACCCAAGGCGCGGAAACATCGATGAACAGAGAACGATACCATGCCGCGAGCCCCGCATTCGATTGGTCGAAGGTGGCAGGTCCATCCGTTGTCCTCGATTTGAGATTCGAGCCCATTGTATCGGCTGGTCTTGTAGGCTCGTGCGTCAAGGATGTTTTCCTCGACCGGGCACGTGAGCTCGATCAGTATACATATCTTGGTAGACAATGACCAGACAACAATATCGGGGCGGAGGTCAGTGACACAGATGTGGACAGGAAAGGCTTGCTCAGAACCGGTGTACTGGGTTTGGAGCTGCCAATCGTTTGCGGTGTCAAGCAGAGATGGACGATGAAATGACTGC
>WBZZ01006685.1:67500-80000 GCA_019918135.1 Paulinella micropora | reverse complement strand
CGTTCTGATTCTGCCAGATTCTCCTTCTGGCGGCGCTTGCGGGTTAGTGGGGCTGAGAAGATTAGAAGTAGCACGAGTGGTGGTGGTGGTGGTAGTAGTAGTAGGAGAGTGGTGGTGGTGGTGGCAGTAGTAGTAGTTTTAGTAGTAGTAGTAGTAGTAGTAGCATGAGTGGTGGTGGTGGTGGTGGTGGTAGTAGTAGTAGTAGTAGTACATGAGTGGTGGTGGTGATAGTAGTAGTAGTAGTAGAAGTAGCACGAGTGGTGGTGGTGGTGGTGGTAGTATTAGTAGTAGAGTGGTGGTGGCGGTGACGGTAGTAGTAGTAGTAGCATGAGTGGTGGTGGTAGTAGTAGTAGTAGTAGTAGTAGCATGAGTGGTGGTGGTGGTAGTAGTAGTTGTAGTAGTAGTAGTAGTAGTAGCAGTAGTAGTAGTAGTAGCATGAATGGTTGTAGTAGTAGTAGTAGCATGAGCGGTAGTAGTAATAGTAGTAGTAGTAGCATGAGTGGTGGTGTTGGTAGTAGTAGTAGTAGTAGTAGTAATAGCAGCAAGTAGTCCTAATTCTAACTCTAACCCTAACTCCAACCCTAAACCTAACCCCAACCCTAACTGACTGGCCACACTCACCCACAAGCGCCCCTAGAGAGAGAAAGTCTGGCCAAACCAGTGTAACAGCTACTAGTACTACTACTACTACTACTACCACTCATTCTACTACTACTACTACTTGCTACTACTACTACTACTACTTCTACTACCACTCACTACTACTACTACAACTACTACTACTACTGTTAGGGCTACGGTTAGGATTAGGATTAGGGTTAGAGTTCGGGTTAGGGTTAGGCTTGGGGTTGGGGTTAGGGTTAGGCTTGGGGTCGGGGTTAGGGTCAGGATTGGGGTTGGGGTTAGGGTTAGGATTGGGGTCGGGGTTAGGGTTAGGGTTAGGATTGGGGTTAGCGTTAGAGTTAGCGGTGTTAGTTACCCTACTGATTTTACCAGACTGTCCCTCTGGATGAGTATGGTTAAGAAAAAGTAGTAGTAGTAGTAGTAGCAGTGCAGCCAAGCATGGATATGCCTTGTTCGGATGTCCTTGCAGTCTGTCTGTTTCTTCGATCTATCGCGTCTGGCAAGGCAATATCGGCAGCCTGGCTTCTGTGGTCGACTCAGAGTTGAGCCGAGCCATTGACCCGAACTTCTCTCCTGCCACTAGGTCGACAGGATAGCTTGATTGATTGATTGATTTATTAATTGGTTGGTTGCTTGACTGTTTGGATCCTTCCACGAGGTGAAGACATGTGTGTGCGATCAATCGTCAATCAATCAATGAATCAAGCAGTCAATCTATCAATCAATCAATCAATCAATCAATCAGTCAATCAATCAATCAATCAGTCAGTCAATCAATCAATCAATCAATCAGTCGATCAGTCAATCTATCAATCAATATAGCATCTATCAATATATCAATCAATCAGTCAATCTATCAATCAATCAGTCAGTCAGTCAATCAATCGATCAGTCAATCTATCAATCAATATAGCATCTATCAATCAATCAATCAATCAATCAATCAGTCAATCTATCAATCAATACAGCATCAATCTATCTATCAATCAATCAGTCAGTCAATCAATCAATCAGTCAGTCAATCAGTCAATCTATCAATCAATATAGCATCTATCAATTAGTCAATCGATCAATCAATCAATCAGTCAGCCAATCAGTCAATCTATCGATCAATATAGCATCTATCAATATATCAATCAATCAATCAGTCAATCAATCAATCAATCAATCAGTCAGTCAATCTATCGATCAATATAGCATCTATCAGTATATCAATCAATCAATCAGTCGGTCAGTCAATCAGGCAATCTATCGATCAATATAGCATCTATCAATCAATCAATCAATCAATCAATCAGTCAGTCAATCAATCAATCAGTCAGTCAATCTATCGATCAATATAGCATCTATCAATATATCAATCAATCAATCAATCAGTCAAGCTGAGCCATTGACACGAACTTTTCTCCTGCCACTAGGTCGACAGGATTGATTGATTGATTGATTGATTGGTTGGTTGGTTGGTTGATTTATTAATTGGTTGGTCGGATGGTTGGTTGGTTGGTTGATTGATTGATTGATTGATTGGTTTTATTGTTTGATTGATTGATTGATTGATTGATTGTTGAATTTTTTGATTGATTTCTATCTATCTGTCTATCTCTTGATGCTTGCACAGCGAGTTATCTATCTATCTATCTATCTATCTATCTACCTACCTATCCATTTATCTATCTATCTATCTATCTATCTATCTATCTATCCATCTTTCTATCCATCTATCTATCTATCTATCTGCCATCTGTCGACAGACAGAGAATTAGGGGATGGTGTGGGTGTGCTGGGCCCGTGGTGGGGTGCCTTATGTGTGCCTAGCCATACGCTTATAAGTCACATGCCGAAATAGCGACGGGAAGCACAATCCTGTTCCCTCAGGGTGCCCTTTCTCGCTTGTTGAGCCCGGAATAAAACCCACAGTGCTCTGTCGGTTTATGCTAGACTGTCGATGTCACAGTCTCGAAACTCCATCTGCTTACTGGGCCCTCTGTAATGGAGGTGGGAGCTCGTTCTGCAAGGGGCGCTTTATGGAACGAGCCCTGGCCCCGCCTGGTACTAGGGAGCTTTGGTATCGCCTGTATCAGTCCCTTCCGTGCAAACATCACGGCTTAGCTGGGCATCGGGTTAATACTTTACCCACAGACTTCCTTGGTTGACGAAATCAGAAGCTCCTTTTTTCTGACATTAGTCGATATCTCATCTACTCAGGCAACGACGACGACCCAGGTCTATCTTATCTATCTTATCTATCTATCCATCTATCTATCTATCTATCTACTCAGGCAACGACGACGACCCAGGTCTATCTGATCTATCTTATCTATCGTATCTATCTATCTACTCAGGCAACGACGACGACCCAGGTCTATCTTATCTATCTATCTATCTATCTTATCTATCTCACACTCGTCCGAGGATAGCTAGTTCCTCAAAGAGTGTCCAAAAGAAAAACCGCTCACTACTTACTTACTTACTTACTTACTTACTTACTTACTTACTTACTTTGCTTACTTTGCTTTACGTTGCTTTACTTTGCTTTACTTTGCTTTACTTTACTTTACTTACTTTACTTTACTTACTTTACTTACTTTACTTACTTATTTACTGCCCATTTCATTCCTTGAGGAATAAATTTCGAAATCCTCAAATGCAGATATCTTTGTTTCCACTTCTGAAAAGGCGAAGATGAGAAGTTCCTATTTCTTAAGTACAACGAACAATGACTTCAAGCGCTTTGATCTCAGTCAATATTTGTATCTATAACCTGTGTTATGGCTTATTAGAAAGCTCTTGATGAGAGCTTTTAAATGAGCCACTACACAAGCCGCAAAGATCAGAACCGGCTGAGAACGAAACGTTTGAAGTCATTGCTCATTGTGGTTAAGTACAAGGAACTTCTCATGTTGGCAATTACCTTCCATCTGTCCGAGCGACATCTCTTGCTTCTTCTCTCTTCCTCCTTAGATATATATAGGATATAGATAGGATTTTTTTTTCCAAATTGAACTAAAAGAACAAAACCTAAACATAGATAAGTATTAGGAATTGCATGAGAAGTTCCTAGTTCTTAACTACAATGAGCAATGACTTCAAGTGCTTCGATCTCAGCCAATACTGGTCGCTGTTGCTTGTGCAGTGGCTCGTTTGAAAGCTCTCATCAGGAGCTTTTTAATGAGCCATAACACAGGTTATAGATGCAAATATTGACTGAGATCAAAGCGCTTGAAGTCATTGTTCGTTGTACTTAAGAAATAGGAACTTCTCATGTTCTCACAGATAAACCTGGAACGGGGTCCGCAACCTTCTCCTCTTCCTCCTCCTCTGACTTACTTACTTACTCGCATAGCGTGCTGGCCGCATGTGAAGATGGCCAGTTTCTCAAGGAGTGCCCCAAGAAAAAACCCCTTGTCGCTTTGCCCAGCTGGTGGATATTGCTAGCCGCGGTAAGTTACTTACTTGCTTGCTTGCCTGCTTGCTTGCTTGGCTTGGCTTGGCTTGCTTACTTACTTACTTACTTGCTTGCTTACTTACTCACTTACTTACTTACTCACTTACTTTACTTACTCATATACATTTAAAGTTCCTTGGTTGCACTGGCCCTATTTCGGCTGGAGCTAACATGCATACATACAGACATACATACATACATAGGGGGCAGGCATGCTGCTGGTGTGTCTGCTGTTTATGTACGTGGTGCGAAAAAGGTTGATAAAGCATAACATAACATAACATAACGTAACATGACATAACATAACATAACACAACATAACATAGCATAAGGTAACATAACATAACGTAACATAACGCAACATAACATAAAATAACATAACATAACGTTATATAACATAACATAATATAACGTAACATATCATAACGTAACATATCGTAATATAACATAACATAACATAATATAACAGAACATAACGTTACATAACCTAACATAATATAACGTAACATAACGTTACGTAACATAACATAACATAACAGTTCATAACGTAACATAACATAACATGATGTGACATAAAATAACATAACGTAACATAACATAGCGTAGCATAGCATAACATAAAAATAACATAATGTAACATAACATAGCATAACATAGCATAACATAACATAACATAACAAAACAAAACATATCATAACATAACATAACACAACACCATAACATAACATAACACAACATAACATAGCATAACATGATATAACATAACATAGCATAACATAGCATAGCATAGCATAACATAATATAACATAACATGACATAACATATCATAGCATAACATAACATAACATAACCTAGCATAGCCCATCTATATACTCATATATGTCTGTCTGCTATTCACGCACATGGTGCGCAAGAGGTCAGCTCTATCTATCTATCTGTCTAACTATCTATCTATCTATCTTTCTTTCTTTCTTTCTTTCTACCTTGTTACTAGCTTTCGCGGACGTCGCAAGAGAAGGAAACAGTATTATATTATATTATATTATATTATAATTATATTATAATTATATTAAGTCTGTGGAAAAGTCCACAATGCCTGTCTATCCACCTAGTTGTCTATCGATCCAGCCAACTACCCCATCCATCCATTCAACTAATTATCGGTCACCTCCACAAAATGTGGTCAGGTTACCGATACAACTACCATATGCGGCGCGCCAAATTTGACGTGTTTTGCGGGCTCGCCGGCTCGCCCCGCAAAACACGTCAAATCTTTGGCGAGCCGCATAATATACTATTATGTCTCGTTCGTTGTATCTTGTTAGCTGTCGCAGACGTCGTAAGAGAGTGAAGCAATCGCAGTCAGTCGACTCGGCCTTCTGGAAGGTATAGATAGATAGATAGATAGATAGATAGATAGATAGATAGATAGATAGATAGATAGATAGATAGATAGATAGATAGACTTAGCCTTGTGGAAGGTTTCATGCATACAATCGTGTATAGATAGATAGATAGGTAGATAGATAGATAGATAGATAGATAGATAGATAGATAGATAGATGCATATATACATACATAAATGCATACATATACACACAGGTTGAAGATGCTGACCTTGGTACAGAGCTGTCTCCCTCTAGTGGGGATAGGTATCTTTGTATGTATGTATGTATGTATGTCTATGTATGTATGTATGCTGCCCAGTAGTGGGGATAGGTATCTATGTATGTATGTGTATATGTATGTATGTATGTATGTGTATATGCAATAAGTGTGTATGTATGTATGTATGCATGCATGCATGCATGTATGTACGTATGTTATGTCTATGTCTATGTCTATGCTGGCCTGGGCATTCAGCTGTGTCTCCCTCTATTTCTTTATTTCTTTCTTTATTTCTTCTTTGGGGGGGGGGGGGGGGGCATGTATGTATGTATGTTTCTTTGATTTACCTAGCCCACTCATCATTCCCAGCGCAAACAAGCCAGAAAAACTCAGTAGTAGCAAACCCCGACAGGAGAATGAACGAGTAAACATAAACGAATGCATCAACTGAACGATATGAACAAAATAAACCAAACTGAGATACATATAGAGTTGTATTTTGATTGTGAGGCTAGCCCAATCATCACTCCGAGCACATTATTATTATTATTATTATTATTATTATTATTATTATTATTATTATTATTATTATTATTATTATTATTATTATTATTTTTATTTTTGTTTCTATTATCATTATTATTATTATTATTATTATTATTTTATTATTATTATTATTATTATTATTATTATTATTATGGAAATTATTATTATTACGACTACTCCTACTTATTATTATTATTATTATTATAATTATTATTATTATTATTATTATTATACATTGGACACCGTGATAGCCCAGTGGTCAAGTTCTACCATCTGGGCCCTGTCGCCAGTTCGATTCCCGTCGGTGCCACCAGTATTTTCATTGAACATACCGGTCCGTCTGGACCAGTATTTTCATTGAACATACCGGTCCGTCTGGAAGTGTTGGAACTGCCCTTGCGGGGTGTCATTACAGCCTATCGTCAATTCTTCGTACTCCCCTCACGGGTGAGACGATGGAGGCGCATGTGCAGAAATGCATCAGCGATTGACAGAGAAGCACTATTATTATACATTATTTATTATTATTATATTTGTAATTACTATTATTATCATTATTATTATTGTTATTATTATTATTATATCCCTGAAAGGTGTTGGGAGTAGGGGTTGGGGGGGGGGATGAAAATTGTGTACCCCCCCCTTTTTCCGCCACCCCTGTCCCCATACATCAAGGTTGGTGGAAACGAGGAGTTGGGAGCTCATATATGTAGGGTGGCTAGCTCCCGACCCGATGTTGATGCTGATATAGCTTTTTTGAAATCCACGCAAATATTTGCTTTAGGGCAGTGTCCTAAATGCCAATTATTATTTTTTTGGAGTACTTGCCGGTACCACCGGCAATGGAACGTACCCTGTCGATGGCAAAGGGGGGGTCCGGGGGGCACTCTCCCCTGGAACCCCAGCCCTGCAATTGCACGTACCCGTTTTGGTCGCGGGCGGCACCCACTCCAGAAACTTTAGGTCTTTTGCCACCAGTCGCCGTTTGCGCACACCAGAGGGATTTAGCGGCTGTTTGGTATATCTGACACTTCTTGATGAGCTTTCTTAGAAAATATAAAAATTGTGGTGCCGGGTGGCGTAAAACTCAGAATAATCAGGTTTTTTGTGCCACCAGGCGCCGTTCGCGCACACCAGAGGGAGTTTGAGGCTGATGTTTGGTGTACCCGACACCTCTCGGTGAGCTCTCTTCGGAGATCCGAAAAATTTGGGGGCGGGTGGCACAAGCACCAGAGATTTTAGGTGCTTGTGCCACCAGAGCTTACACTTGCGTTCTGGTGGTACCTCCGGCAATTGAACGTACCCTGTCGACGGGGAAGGGTGCCCCCCCCCCCCCCCCCCCCCCCCCCCCCCGGAACCCCAGCCCTGTAATTGTACGTACCCGAAGCGAATTCGCCGGCACCAAAATGAATGGCTGAGATTGCTCCAAGGCTGTAAAAGTTGTGCATGTGAGAATGAGAGGGAAAACGACATTGGGAAGAAGAGGGGGGGGGGGGGGTGCGCGAAGGGCACCGCAAACCATCCTTTCAGGTGTTAGCGCAGCCCCTAGTTATTATTATTATTACTATTGTTATTATTATTATTACTATTATTATTATTATTATTATTATTATTATTATTATTATTATTATTATTATGGACACCGTGATAGCCCAGTGGTCAAGTTCTACCATCTGGGCCCTGTCGCCAGTTCGATTCCCGTCGGTGCCACCAGTATTTTCATTGAACATACCGGTCTATTTCTGGACCAGTATTTTCATTGAACATACCGGCCCGTCTGGAAGTGTTGGAACTGCCCTTGCGGGGGTGTCATTAGAGCTTATCGTCAATTCTTCGTACTCCCCTCACGGGTGAGACGATGGAGGCGCATGTGCAGAAATGCATCAGCCATTGACAGAGAAGCACTATTATTATTATTATTATTATTATTATTATTATTATTATTATTATTATTATTATTAGGGGCAAGCCAGACACATCCAGTAGACTTACTCCAGCAGCAGAAAATGAATGAAAAAATATTAATCACTTACTTAATTGAACCAACAAGCCAAATAAGCATTGTAGAGATATGTAGATTGTATGTTTGTTTGTCTGGCTGGTCTGATTATCTCAGTGCAGTTTATGCATGTGTGTACGTTACTTTCTTTCTTTCTTTCTCGCTTTCTTTCTTTCTTCTTTCCATTCCTTTCTTTCTGTCTGTCTATCTATCTATCTATCTATCGTTCTGTGTGGCAAGCTCAATCATCTATCTATCTATCTATCTTTCTTTCTTTCTTTATTCTTTCTTCTTTCCATTCCTTTCTTCTAGCTATCTATCTATCTATTTATCTATCTATCTAGCGCAGACAAGCCAGACAAACCCAAGCGACCTACTTCAACAGCAGAATGAACGAAATAAATATCAATCAACTACTTACTTGAACGAGACTCAGTAAGCAAAATATAGAGATATGTAGATTGTGTGTTTGTTTTGTTGTGTGTCCAGTCCGATGATCATTCCCAGCACAGGCAAGCCAGACAAGCCCAGCAGAGCCACTCCCACTGCAGTCGGCACCACCCCAAGGTATCTCGCCTTCTTCAGCTATCTATCTATCTATCTATCTATCTATCTATCTATCTCTACCTACCTACCTGTCAGTAGTTGACACTGCTTTGTTGACACTGCTTTCAGGTCCCTTTCCAAACCTTAGACTCTATCTATCTTTCTATCTACCTACCTACCTACCTAACTTCTTTTCATACTAATTCATTTATCTAATATTGTTTATTCGCCAAGCGGTTCATCTGTCATACATTACATACATTACATGCATGAGATTTATGACGTGTTGTCTGTCTGCGTGGTGTCAGGAATGCCAAATCCAGCAGCAGTAAAACAACCCTGAACGAGGTTTTTTTTTTTTTTTTTTTTTTTTTTTTTTTTTTTTTTTTTTTTTTTTTTTTTTTTTTTTTTTTTTTTTTTTTTTTCGCTACTTAGGGTTGTTCTACATCACCCAGATTAGATAGATAGATAGATAGATAGAATTTCCGGGTTTCTGGTGCCACTTTCTGGGTTTTGCTTCCTGGAAAGTCTGGCCTGTGGTGGCCACTTTTGCACGCAGAACCCGGGAATCTGGGTGGTGTAAAATGAGCCTCACACCCACTTTTGCAAATGCGTTATTTTTATGTTGTTTCCTATTGTGCATACATGTATGCAGACTTACATACATACATACATACTATTTCCTTAGACCCCGAGTCTGCCTGAAAACAGACCATACATACATACATACACATGCATACACATGAGAAGTTCCTTGTCCTTAACCACAATGAGCAATGACTTCAAACGATTCGTTCTCGGTCGGTTCTGATTTGTGTGGCTTGTGTAATGGCTCATTTGAAAGCTCTCGTCAAGAGCTTTCTAATGAGCCATAGCACAGGTTGTGGATGGAAATATCGGCTGGGATCGAAGCGTTTGAAGTCATTGTTGATTGTACTTAAGAAGTAGGAACTTCTCATACATACATACACATACATACATATGTTTTAGACTCCGAGTTTGGCTGACAAGATATCAGACATACATACATACATACATAGAACATACATTTACATACATACATACATACATACGTACATACATACATATGGTTTTAGACTCTATATCAGACATACATACATACATACATACAACATACATACATAACATACATACAATCACATACATACTTACATACATACATACATACATACGTATATTTTTAGACTCCGAGTTCGGCTGACAAAGTATCAGACATTCATACATACAACATACATTCACATACATACATTCACATACTTACTTACTTATTTACTTACTTACTTACTTACTTACTTACCTTACCTTACCTTACCTTACCTTACTTACCTTACCTTACTTACCTTACTTACCTTACTTTACTTACTTTACTTACTTACCTACTTACCTACCTACTTACTTACTTACTTACATTCATTCGTATATTTTTAGACTCCGAGTTCGGCTGACAAAGTATCAGACATTCGGTTTCAGGTACTGTCAGAAGAAGAAAAAACAATGAAGAAGAAATAGATAGAGAAAGAAAAGAGGAAGATAGAGGAAAAGATAGAGAGAAGAGAGATATGAGAGAAAGATAGGGATAGAGAAACAATGAAGAAGAAAAAGGCAGAGCAAGGGGAACTAGAGAGAGAAAGATAGAGATAGAGAGGGTAGGAGGAAGAAGAAGAATCGTCCCCCCTTTTCACTCTCTCTCTCTCTCTCTCTCTCTCTCCTTCACAGCTCATGTTTTCCGGCGCTGCTGGCATGTTCGACACAGACTTCGCCGACGAGTGCGATATACAAGCACACCAGCAGGTTGGTCTATATCTGTATCTAAGCTTCAACGATATCTAAGTTTTTTTTTTTTTTTTAAATATTTTTTTAAATTATTATAATAATAATTATTATTATTATTATTATTATTATTATTATTATTATTATTATTATTATTATTATTATTGTGGACACCGTGATAGCCCAGTGGTCAAGTTCTACCATCTGGGCCCTGTCGCCAGTTCGATTCCCGTCGGTGCCACCAGTATTTTCATTGAACATACCGGTCCGTCTGGAAGTGTTGGAACTGCCCTTGCGGGGGTGTCATTAGAGCCTATCGTCAATTCTTCGTACTCCCCTCGGGTGAGACGATGGAGGCGCATGTGCAGAAATGCATCAGCCATTGACAGAGAAGCACTATTATTATTATTATTATTAATTTAATGTACGAGCACACCAACAGGTTGAGCTATATCTACATCTAAGCTTCAATGATATCTATGTCTATATTATATCTACATCTAAGCTTCAATGATATCTATATCTATGACGGGATCGACATACAAACGCATAAACAGGTAAATTTACATCTATATCTATATCTATATCTATCATGTTCGACTTCCAATTCGCAGACGATAGCAACATACGAACACACCAATATCTATCTCTATATATCTTTTTCTTTATCTATCCCTAGATATTTTGATCTACATCTACCACTACATATCTTCTATATCTACATCTACCTTGGTCTACATCTACCCCTACATATCTTCTTCTATATCTACAACTACATCTATATCCATTATGTTCGATAGTAGATAGATAGATAGATAGATAGATAGATAGATAGATAGATAGATAGATAGATAGATAGATAGATAGGTGGGTAGATGGATCACGAGAGCGATGTAAAAGCACACCAGCAAGTATGTATGTATGTATTGCGTGTATGTACGTACGTATGTATGTATGTATGTATGTAATGTATGTATGTAATGTATGTATGTATGTAATGTATGTATGTATGTATGCATGCATGTAGGACCTGCGCGAGTTGGACAGGCTGGAAGCTACCGGCAAATTGCAAATAGAATGGCTGTAAAAATAGTAAAAATAGTTTGTTTGCTTATGCACAAACACTCCAGAAATACCTGTAACACTCAGGGATTAGAAATCAAGAGATAAGATATATATATATATATATGTATATGTATATATATATGTATATATATATATATATATATATAGATAGAGAGAGAGAGAGAGAGAGAGAATAGACCCAGGAGAAAGTAAAAAGTTTTCTGACCATAGTGAGTCATCACTGCTACATACATACATATATGATTATACAGAATCGCCCAAGTAAGTATATATATAACTACGTTGACTAAACCGCTTCCAATCTATCTACCGAGTCTTTTGTGTACTGTCCATTACACCACAAATTCACCTTTAAATATCACGTTTTTACACACAAACACATCCAAATTGAGAAAAGATTTGTCACAAACAACTTGAAGCGAAGGGAGAGCAAACTTGAATCAATCATATGTCATCTATGTTCATTAGTGACTATGAAACTTGAACGGAGGCTTTATAGAAAAAATGAGTTTTGCTCCTTTTTCTAAAATTCTTTTTTATTGTAAAAATCACACTGAAATCTAACTAGTGGCGTAATAATTTTTTAACTTTTGAATTTGAATTCTATTGCAAGAGTTAGCAGTTACATGTATTTTAAAAAAGAAATTATGTTTTTTTAATGGTAAGACAAGGGGGGTGTGAAAATTTGGTGCTCGCTAGTTCAAGTTAAGATGCGAAATTTTTCAAGCCAATCTACAAACCTTTTTGAGAAAGCTGTGAGTTTGGATACAATCCCAAACCGGGATATTACTAACGACATTCAAGTATTAAAAAAAAAAAAATTTTTTTTATTTTCGACAGAATTTTAATTTTGGT
>WBZZ01006685.1:7500-15000 GCA_019918135.1 Paulinella micropora | reverse complement strand
CAGTGATTTTTCACCGCATAATACGTTGTTTTCGCACAAAACTTTCCGTGGCCGGAATTCCTCCCTAGTCTTTTCACGTGATTTTTTTTGCCAAAGTTTGAGGTGGCCGAAATTTTTCACTCGTCCTTAATTATATGCTGTAGTATTATGCTTGGGAGGCGATTCATTTCGTCCCAAACAAACCTATCAAGCCCACCTACCAACGTTTTACTTATTTATTTTACTTCAGCACAAGACTTTTCACAGTGCGCTTCGTGCCTCGCCGTGACGTTAGATTACCTCACTTTTATCGCTCACCTCCACAAAATGTGGTCAGGTTACCGATCAAACTACATATGCGGCGCGCCAAATTTGACGTATTTTGCGGGCTCGCCGGCCCTGCTCGCCCGCAAAACACGTCAAATTTGTGGCTAGCCGCATAATATACTATTATCGGTCATTGGCGCCACCAAAGCTTTTCGTTCTGTGCGCAAGTAAGTAATTAAGTAAGTAAGTAAAAGTGAAAGTTCGCAACACAACCAACTACCAACTTTTTTTTGCCCGCAAAATTCGCTGAATTCCTTTTCCAGAACCGCCGTGGCATTTCAACTCACTAACTTGCAAACTGTCTATCTATCTATCTACCTATATATCTACCTACCTACCTATCTACCTATCTACCTACCTATCTATATCTATCTATCCATCTATCTATCTATCTATCTATCATTTCCCCAGGTACAGATCAAGGGGGTGGTGCATAGTATCTATCTATCTATCTATCTATCTATCTATCTATCTATCTATCTATCTACCTAGCTAGCTAGCTAGCTATCTATCTATCTATCTTTCTTTCTTTCTTGTCCCCATGTACAGATCAAGGGGGTCTCGGTCAAGGTGCATAGCATTTTGGCTGAATTTTTCCGTGCTCTCTTGTTCCAAGAAAAAGTACTCCCTGTGCCTGCGGTGCATGAAGAGAAAGGTATGTGTCTTTTATGCCGCCTCACTTTAATCTTCTGCCTCACTATTGCCATTTTATTCTACCGACCGCCTCACTGATGCCTTTTTCGTCCTATCTACTGCCTCACTGATGTCTTTTTCGTCCTATGTACTGCCTCACCATTGCCTTTTTCGTCCTATGTACTGCCTCACTGTTGCCTTTTTCGTCCTATGTACTGCCTCACTATTGCGTTTTTCGTCCTATGTACTGCCTCACTATTGCGTTTTTCGTCCTATTTACTGCCTTATATTACCTTTTTCGTCACATGTACCGCCTCACTGTTGTCGTTTTCGTCCTATGTACTGCCTCACTAATGCCTTTTTCGCACTATATACTGCCTCACTATTGCATTTTTTGTCCTATGTACTGCCTCACTATTGTCTTTTTCGTCATATATACTGCCTCACTATTATCTTTTTCGTCGTATGTACTGCCTCGCTAATTGCCTTTTTCGTCCTATCTACTGCATCACTATTGCATTTTCCAGTCCTATGTACTGCCTTACTCATGTCTTTTTAATACTATCTACTGGCTCACTATTGCCTTTTTCGTCCTATCTACTGCCTCACTAATGCCTTTTTCGTCCTATCTACTGCCTCACTTATATCTTTTTCGTCCTATGTACTCTGCCTCACTACTGCATTTTTCGTCCTAAGTACTGCCTCTCTATTGCCTTTTTCGTCCTATCTACTGTCTCACTACAGCTTTTTTTTGTCTTTTGTACTGCATCGCTGGTGCATTTTTGTCCTATCGACAAATCCTATCTATGTTCTTCTCTAAAGAAAAATTTTTACTGCTATTTCATCGTCATCATCATCACTTTTTTTTTTTTTTTTTTCCCTGAAATAGGCGAGTGCCACCGACAGCGGCATACGATCTGGCATCTGCTGTCAGCGAGTGTGCTTCAGGACATCGCAGAACTTACCTCACAACTCCTCACTGCCGCACATGGCAATGACTGAATATCACTTGCCTTAAGTGAGTGTTTATTTACGCCGCTCTGCATTTATTATGCACGTATGCAATATTTGTTTGTATGTATGTATGTATGTGTGTGTATGTATATATGCATGTATGTATGTATGTATGTATTTATGTATGTATGTATGTATGTATGTATGTTTGCGTGCATGTATGTATGTATGCATGCATGCATGCATGCATGAATGTATGTCTGTGTGTATGCATGTATGCATGTATTAATATGTATGAATGATTATATATTACTACAACTCATGCCCATGGCTGTGGGTTTTTTTGGACATCGTGTAAAGAGTCGTGTATATATACATACATCTTTCAATAATAGTTATTTAGTAATAAGGGTTTACCGGACCACGAGTGACAGTGCTAGCCACTTTGCTTTAAGGTTGGTGTTTAGGCTAGCTCTAGGCAACAGGCAAGTGAAGGGCTTGGCTAAGGGCAAGGGCTATATTAATAATAAGCTAAGCTGTGATTTAACTGTGCTGTTATACATACATAGATACATATATTGCAATATTGACACTGCCGTAGTATAAGCTCTCGATCGCAGCACTTCAAAATCAAAGGAAACATGAAATGAGTACCCTATTAAAACAGCGTTTGCGTTTAAAAAAAAAAAAAAAAAAAAAAAAAAAAAAAAAACAGGAAATTATTCTACGCAAGCCGCTGAAGAAATACGATTGCTGCTTTTCCTATCTTGGAATAATACCGAAACCGCTACTTGGAAGCGAGCACTGTTATTACTTTCTCTCGTTCTCTCTCTCTCTCTCTCTCTCTCTCTCTCTCTCTCTCTCTCTCTCTACTCTCTCTCTTCTCTCTCTCTCTCTCTCTCTCTCTCTCTCTCCTCTCTCTCTCTCTCTCTCTCTCTCTCTCTCTCTCTCTTATCAATCTCAGAAGGCAAACGATTGTCTTTACGCAAGAAAGCCAGGAGCGAGGGTCGAACGATCTGTCCTTCGATCTTTCACGTTTTCTATAAGCATTTTATTAAACATTATTAAAAATAAAATAAAATACTTGCCCGCCACTCCTAGTGCTGAGTGGGAAGACGAAGAGATATAATGTCTATGTGCATATGCCTGGATGCCATGTGGCAACAGTAAATACAGGACTTCCGGAGCTGAAAAAAATAATAAAATAAAAAAAATTATTAATAATATTAATACATATTATCTTTTAACTATGTAAAAAAAGAATAATTTATTAAAAAAGTGTTGGAGGCGGCTGCATCAATTTCTGGAGAACACCGGCCCCTAGTCTGAAAAGCACTGGTTGCCACGTGGCAACAAACAAGTAGGCTACTTCAAGGCCTCGAAAATCAAGTCCGCTGCTTTTTTTTTGCTGGTTTGCCGTTTTGTTTATGCCAGGCATGACACGTTCTGCCTTCACCGCTACACAGGGGCATGTCGGGGCCACAGGTGCCACAGTAATAGCTCGTGTAAGACGACTTGCTGACAGAAGAGGCATACAAACAAACACGACACCTACGCCTTTTGGGCCTCTCTATGCTATCATTATATGCTCTACCTGCCCCCTGTTTCTTTTTTTGCTTTGTCCGACATGATTACTAGGGGGTACCTACGAAGTTCCATGCATTTTGGGATGATAGGTTGGGCAGGTGCATGTGGGTCAGAAGCGAGTGCATTGGGGGGTTGGGAATCAGGGGGTGCACCTTGCCTGAGGAGGGCTGCAGCAAGCACAGATTTGAAATACCCCTGCCTGTTGTCGCCCTTCGTCATGTTGAGGTTGGCCAAGGACGACTGGCTAAAAAAACAATAATGTTTGTAAGCGTTGGTGATAATGATGAAGTCAATCAAAATCATAAAATCAACCTTCTTCCAGTCATTCAAAATAAAAGACAAATTGAGAGAGTTTGACCCGTGGCGTGCGGAATTAAACATATCAACCGCATTAAAAGCAGAATAATAAAGGGCCACAGCCTCGCATCTGGGGACACGGGGCACAGACTGACTAAAACGAGCATTACGAGGCTTTCCAGGCAGGTAGTGGAGCAGGTAGCAATAATTTGCTGCTGGTTGTGGTCGTTTTGGTTGACTGCCAATAGCTTCACCCCCTCCTTTTCGCATGTTGCAGAAGCTAAATCGCCCTTCCCCCCCCCCCCCCCCCCCCCCTTCTACTGTGTAGAAGCCGCACAGGAAAGCCCACATGAGCAGTCTTCACCATTCCAACAAAATCGACCCCCCTTTTCTTCATCTCGACTGCTGTTTTGCAAGAAGCGAACCAAGAATCGCCGATGAAAATGCGACCTGTTCCCCACCACGGCTTGGATAAACGAAGGGTAGTGGCCGTCGTGACTACAAACTCTTTGGCGAACTCCTTGTGTTTATCTCTGTCCTTACCCTCCACTATTTCCATGGCGATACGATTGCAGCCCTTGCCTTGGCGTCAACAGCTTCAGCGAATGCTCGAATTGGCAAAAAAGGATCATCATCAGTTGCAGGGGGCCAGTACGTAGACATTTCAAAATGGTGTCGAAGCGATTCAGCGCCATATACTCACCAAAACCATCTCCTGGCAAGCCATCCGTCCCCTCACCCTCCTTGGGGGCCCAGTGCGACCTTCTTCGACCCCTGTCTGCAATGGAAATGCGTACCAGCAGCCCCAAAAAAAAACCAGAACTCCTCAGTGGACAATGCTTTTGCTAAACCATTATTTTGTTGTTTTGCAAGCTCCTGGTTGGTGAGCTGAAGGATGGATGTTAAAGCCGACGTGGGGAAAAAATGAAGAAAGTGTCTACAAACCGGAAAAACAAAAAAATAAAATAAAAAAATTTTGGCAATCACGCAAAATTTTGCACGAAAGCGGACACAATGATGACAAAAAAAAAACAAACAAAACAAAGGGAGTTGAAATTAATTTTCATTACATTATTTCTCTGCAACGACATAACAATATTCAAAAAAAAAACCAGACACATGTAAAAAAAGTGTATGTGGTATGGATGCAAACTGGAATAAGAAAAACAAAACGAAATGGCAAAGAAAGAGGAGGGGGGACGCGAGGGGGAGATGTCAAATTTCTCTTCCATCGTAGACTTTGCCTTGTGGCGAGGACGATCTGCTCCCCAGTCCACTGCCTGGGGACCCACTTTCCAGTCAAAGCCCTTCCCCAACACATTTTGTTTCTCCTCCTCCACTTGCTGAGCTGTATAGGGGCTGGGGTTAAGAAAGGGAACAGCCTCATCCTCACCTCCCTCCTCCTCCTCCTCTTTTTCCTCACCCGCCTCATCCAGATTCTGTTGCTGTTTTTGTTCCTCCTCCTGTTCCTCCTGTTCTTCTTCTTCAACCTCCGAAACCTCCATCTCCACCTCTTTCTCCTCTGCATTCATGAACTTCAAACTCGACCCTGCCTGCCCAGGCTCTGGCTTCAAATGCTTCGTGAAGAAGTAATAATCCTTGCCATCAAAACGCAGCGTGGTTAAAGCTTTTTGGTTTTTTGTTTCTTTTTCTGTCAACACCACCAAAGCCACAATATCCTTAAAGGTGGGATCGCCAAATTTCTTTTTTGCCCAAGACCTCCCCAAGCGCACAACAGGGACTGAAAGGCCACCTCCATCTTTTCCAAAAAAAAAATCGTTATGTGGTGAATTTACGTGGAAAAAGTGCACTGGGAGGGGTCACCCTTCAATAGAAAAAAAAAAAACTTCAACTAAAAGTTTTGTCGAGAAATTTTACGACGCGCTTGTTAGGGACTTTTCCAACAGTTTTCTAGCGTTTTATTCATGAAAACAGCCACGGTTTAGTCGTGAGAATTTTTTAAAAATTAGTACTGAAAAATTGTTGCCACATGGCAACGCCAGGCACATAGACAATAATGGAAGAGTTAATTAAGAGGTGAAGCCACGTACTGAAAAGAAAAAAAAAGTCACAGTTTAACTATTTATTTATATTGTACATTGCACAAAATCAAAATAAATATATATTGAAATTTATTTATAATTCAATATTCATATTGACAGTTGAAAAAGCAACTACAATTATACATATATACATACATGCATACATGTATACACGCAGAGATACAGACATACATACATGCATGCATGCATGCATACATACATACATACATACATACATACATACATACATGCATACATACATACACACACACACATACATAACATACATACATATATACATACATACATACATACATATTATACATACATACATACATACATACATATATACATACATACATACATACACACACACACATACATACATACATACATAAAAACAAATATTGCATACGTGCATATATAACAAATGCAGAGCGGCGTAAATAAACACTCACTTAAGGCAAATGATATTCAGTCATGATCATATGCGGTAGTGAGGAGTTGTGAGGTAAGTTCTGCGATGTCCTGAAGCACACTCGCTGACAGCAGATGCCAGATCGTATGCCGCTGTCGGTGGCACCCGCCTATTTTAGGTGAAGGGAAAAAAAAAAAAAAAAAAAAAAAAGACGGTGACGATGATGACGATGAAATAGCAGTAATTTTTTTTTCTCTAGAGAAGAACATAGATAGGATTTGTCGATATGACAAAAATGCACCAGCGATGCAGTACATAGGACGAAAAATGCAATGGTGAGGCAGTAGATAGGACGAAAAAGGCAATAGAGGCGGTACCTAGGACGAAAAAAGCTGTAGTGAGACAGTACATAGGACAAAAAAGGCATTAGTGAGGCAGTAGATAGGACGAAAAAAAGCATTAGTGAGGCAGTAGATAGGACGAAAAAGGCATTAGTGAGGCTGTAGATAGGACAAAAACGCATAAGTGAGGCAGTACATAGGACGAAAAAGGAAATAGTGAGGCAGTAGATAGGACGAAAAATACATTAGTGAGGCAGTAGATAGGACGAAAACGACATAAGTGAGGCAGTAGATAGTACAAAAAAGGTATGAGTAAGGCAGTACATGGACGAAAAAATGCAATAGAGGCAGTGGATAGTACGAAAAAGGCAATGGTGAGGCAGTACATACGACGAAAAAGGCATTAGTGAGGCATCAGATAGGACGAAAAATGCAATAGTGAGGCAGTACATAGGACGAAAAACGCAATAGTGAGGCAGTACATAGGACGAAAAAGGCATTAGTGAGGCAGTAGATAGGATGAAAAAGACAACAGTGAGGCGGTACATGAGAATAAAAATGCAATAGTGAGGCAGTACATAGGACGAAAAAGGCAACAGTGAGGCAGTACATAGGACGAAAAAGGCAATGGTGAGGCAGTACATAGGACGAAAAAGACATCAGTGAGGCAGTAGATAGGACGAAAAAGGCATCAGTGAGGCGGTCGGTAGAATAAAATGGCAATATTGAGGCAGAAGATTAAAGTGAGGCGGCATAAAAGACACAGACCTTTCTCTTCATACACCGCAGGCACAGGGAGTACTTTTTCTTGGAACAAGAGAGCACGGAAGAATTCAGCCAAAATGCTATGCACCTTGACCGAGACCCCCTTGATCTGTACATGGGGACAAGAAAGAAAGAAAGAAAGATAGATAGATAGATA
>WBZZ01006684.1:15000-45000 GCA_019918135.1 Paulinella micropora | reverse complement strand
TATGTATGTATGTATGTATGTATGTATGTATGTATGTATGTATGTATGTATGTCAGGGAATTCAGCGTTCCATCAAGCACGGTTGGTCTACTGGCGGCCTCCACTTCAAGTACGTAGACCCCGAGGCCGTCGCCAAGTCCATCGAAAGACTAGAAGCTTTGTAACAAGCTTGAGCTCAAGTCCATCGAAAGACTACAAGCTTGAGCTCTGGATCGCTTGTACTTTGCTGGCCGTGTCTGTGTGTTTCACGAGACCTGACGACATTGTTGCACTACATTTGAAAGTGAACTGCTTGTGATACTAGAGACAAAACAAAACGTGCAAACACAACCTTCCTCCTCCTCGATTTCTTCATTTTTCGAAAGTCTGATATTTAATGTTTTTTAACACCTCGCAGAACACTAACTCTTGAATAGAGTATATTTGGAACCGTGAATATTTCAAATTGGAAAAGAGCCTGAGATCTGTCGACAAATGTCGAGGAAGGCTGATATTAATAAGCTTAATCAGATAAGTTTGCTTAGGAAGTGGACTCAACAGGGGTATAGGAAGCAGGTTTAATGTCTCCCAGGCGTCCCCGGTAGACTAATACACCCCTGCTCCACACGATATTTAATACAGAAGTCTTTACACAGAACAGAAGCTCGCCAAAACAGAGAGTCAAACAGTCTCTTTTTTTGCATTCTTACCGGTACTGCTTTTTCTTTCCCTTTCTCAAGCTCTTTCTTCCTCTCTGCATTTTCCACTTTTCTTCCCCTGTTTTTCTTCAGAGGCTGTGTAGGCATCACCCCCCGGATAGCCGGTAAAAAATACCTTTTCCTGGTGACAGGTGCACCAGCTTGTTTTTCAGTATTATTTGTCCGGATTTGGACCTGATGCCATTTTATTCCTGGTCTGTTGCCGTTTTCCTTTTTGGCTTCACTGAGCTAATATAACGAGACATCATTCTCATCTTTTGAGGACTGTGTTTGGTTGTATTACCGACTTTTTACGAGCTATCGTTGGGGGCATTACATTTGGAGTCCACATCACTAGGGTGATTTCTTTCTGCTTTGCCACACAGGCAACAGAGTGAATTTTCACTGACCTGTCTCACACGGGGACGTCAGACGAAAACAAATACTCCAACACAGCTCCCTCATAACTCTTTCACAAAACAAATAATTTGATTGGTCTCAAGCAGGTGTCTCGTACCCTCTAGCCCAATCAGTATCTGTGTGCTCACAAGGAGACATCAGATACAAACTCTCTGTCGTTCTTGCTGTTCTCACACAGAGACCAAGAAGAAGGAGGTGGACAGAAGAGTGAAGGAACACACACAAAACACAAACAAGCATAGGGACAGGAGCACAACACTTTACCCTTCTAGTTTGTGCATTTATCTGCATTATCTCACACATACGTCAGAGTATTTTTGCAACTCTCTGATCGTTTTCTAAAGGTAGGTCTGAGAACCTATCCGACCGACTGTCGACTTCTCAAGGAGAGCTTTTCTAGTTTCTCTATTACTATCTGTGTGTAGGTCCAAGTGCCTCATACTAGATACAATATAGAAAAGGAGGAGAAAGTAATCTGAGTAAGGAGAACAAGAAATCGGAGAAAGTCTCAAAGACTATTTTTCTCAAACAAAAACAAACATACAAACAGTGTTTCATAGAGGACAGGGAATCTTATCCTACCCTCTCTATTAGTTTCTCTCTTCACTAGTCAATCGACTGAAGGAGGAACAGAACACAAACGAACAAAAACCAAACATAGGAGCTGACACTGTCCTCCTGTTGATCAATACTACGACATCATGTCGACAGAGACCGCCGAAGTGAGTGAATTCTCGGAGGCAGATCAAAGAAGAGAAGAAGAAGAAGCAGGAGGAGGAGGAGGAAGAGGATTGAATGGAGGAGGAGGAGGATTGAATGAAGGAGGAGGAGGAGATGAAGGAGTAGGAGGAGGAGTAGAAGAGGGCTGGGATGATGAAGGAAGATATGGAGGAGACGAAGATGAAGGAGGATTTGAACAAGAAGACACGGGAGGAGGAGGAGCATATGGTAATCCCTTACCACCTGCCTACACGGGAGGAGGAGGACGAAAAATGATCGACTTGATTCATAGTGATGGAGAGGAGATCACAGTGGAGGAACAACAGTGGGTGCAAGACCACTATGACCTCACTAAAGAAGAGTTTGATAACAAGATGGGGGTAGAGAAGGACACCTATGTGTGGATCCCTCAGGATCAAAGAAGAGAGAAAAGTCGTGCTAAAAAGGATGTCTATATCCTATTATCAAACACAGCACAGCTCCTCGGCAAACTGGTCTCTGATCCAGAAAAGAGAAAGAAGATACAGCATATCAAGTTTGGGGACACACACACTCACCTTGAATTACTCGATGCTATCTTTGGGGTGTACACTCAAACCCTGATTTGGGAACGTACATACGGCCCACGATGTGAGGGTTACCTCCAGTACACAAACCCAAGAGCAACGGCCAGATTCTCGCGACTGGTCAGGAGGCAGTCGATGTAACAAAAATGAAGACCAATCTGGGTTCGAAAAGCTCGAGTGGCATATTTCATTTTTTTACAATGGAAATAAAGGCCTTGGAGGAGGGGAAGGCAGAGATGGAAAAAAGCATTAAGGCAGCAGGAGAAACTCATCCTGTGATTGATGAGTTAGAGAAGACTGACAGAGTTCTGACCAAGATCAGACTGTTGATGGGTGCGTTACTGCACAAGGAGACATGGAAGAGATGGATTCCTACCAAGGATCACTCTGTCCTTAAATCACTTAGTAACGCACCACCGGTCGCCAACAAAGCAGGTGCTGACCAATATGTGGAGAAATATAATTTTCTCAGATCTGCTCCTGAATTGGTGGCCTTTATCACTCATGCTCAAAAGCTGGTGATATCTGAGAAGAAGAAGGCGAAAGAGAATGAGGAGTTCGAGAAGACGATGAGACTGGAAAGAATGAAAGCAAAAGTGAGTGGTGCAAAGACACACCCTCCGACATATTTGACCCCACCAGCTCCTGCCCCACCAGCCCCTGCACCCTCGGGCTCAACTACGGTGGTGGTCACAAACACGGAGAAGAAGCACAGACAGAACATCATAAATGCATTCAAGGGGAAGAAAGGAGGAGTGGCAAGTCTCATGCTATATGCCAAGACGAACTCAGGCGAAGACTCTGATGCTTCGCTTTTGAGCAAGCTCAAAGAGATCAATGCCTGCATGAAGGCTTTTCCTTGCGACGAAACGCAGGAATACGAGGCCCTTGTTACTGTTTTTGACCAATCTCTAGTCTCGGAGGGATTTGATCTGACACAGTACAAGTTTTTGAGAAAGAAGGAGGAGATTAAGAGAAACAATGCAACAGGCCTAGACGCTCAGTGTGAACTGGCGGTGGCCACACTCATTTCATATTTTCAATCTCATGGATACCAGCATCTCTGCACTGGTACTCTCATAGGATTTGAAATCTTTGAGACAGTGGCGATGAGTTTGAGGAGTGCTGTTGGCTTGGCGGCGACCCTTACGGAGGTAGTTTCCTCCTATGGGCTATTCTATGGCCGCAAGTCGATCATCCTCTATTTCTTTTCGGCGTTACACACAGTTAACCCGAGTAAGCTTACTCAGCTCATACAACAATGCTCGACGTTTAGCTCAGTGAAGTCCAAGAACTTCCTCGAGACACACGTGTTCGAAAATACGGTTCAAAGCGTTGCTCCGTCAGCACTGTTTCAAGAAGTGATGAGTGCATGCTCAAACATGGACTCCCTCACGGAGGCACATACGGCACAGGCAGGCGGTGTACCTGTTGGCGCACAAGCCACGTACACAAACAGAGTTGCCGGTTGGAAGAGACAGAGAGAGCCAGACCTGAAGACCGCATGTTGGAGGTGGTTCGCGGGCTTGCAGTGTAAGGCACAGATGGAGAACAGAGACTGCTCTTTCAATCATGATAGGCAGAACCCAACAGCAAGGGCAAATTTTCTGAGCAGGACGGAAGGCAAGGGATTTGGGAACGTACATACGGCCCACATACCTCCAGTACACAAACCCAAGAGCAACGGCCAGATTCTCGCGACTGGTCAGGAGGCAGTCGATGTAACAAAAATGAAGACCAATCTGGGTTCGAAAAGCTCGAGTGGCATATTTCATTTTTTTACAATGGAAATAAAGGCCTTGGAGGAGGGGAAGGCAGAGATGGAAAAAAGCATTAAGGCAGCAGGAGAAACTCATCCTGTGATTGATGAGTGACAGAGTTCTGACCAAGATCAGACTGTTGATGGGTGCGTTACTGCACAAGGAGACATGGAAGAGATGGATTCCTACCAAGGATCACTCTGTCCTTAAATCACTTAGTAACGCACCACCGGTCGCCAACAAAGCAGGTGCTGACCAATATGTGGAGAAATATAATTTTCTCAGATCTGCTCCTGAATTGGTGGCCTTTATCACTCATGCTCAAAAGCTGGTGATATCTGAGAAGAAGAAGGCGAAAGAGAATGAGGAGTTCGAGAAGACGATGAGACTGGAAAGAATGAAAGCAAAAGTGAGTGGTGCAAAGACACACCCTCCGACATATTTGACCCCACCAGCTCCTGCCCCACCAGCCCCTGCACCCTCGGGCTCAACTACGGTGGTGGTCACAAACACGGAGAAGAAGGACAGACAGAACATCATAAATGCATTCAAGGGGAAGAAAGGAGGAGTGGCAAGTCTCATGCTATATGCCAAGACGAGCTCAGACAAAGACTCTGATGCTTCGCTTTTGAGCAAGCTCAAAGAGATCAATGCCTGCATGAAGGCTTTTCCTTGCGACGAAACGCAGGAATACGAGGCCCTTGTTACTGTTTTTGACCAATCTCTAGTCTCGGAGGGATTTGATCTGACACAGTACAAGTTTTTGAGAAAGAAGGAGGAGATTAAGAGAAACAATGCAACAGGCCTAGACGCTCAGTGTGAACTGGCGGTGGCCACACTCATTTCATATTTTCAATCTCATGGATACCAGCATCTTTGCACTGGTACTCTCATAGGATTTGAAATCTTTGAGACAGTGGCGATGAGTTTGAGGAGTGCTGTTGGCTTGGCGGCGACCCTTACGGAGGTAGTTTCCTCCTATGGGCTATTCTATGGCCGCAAGTCGATCATCCTCTATTTCTTTTCGGCGTTACACACAGTTAACCCGAGTAAGCTTACTCAGCTCATACAACAATGCTCGACGTTTAGCTCAGTGAAGTCCAAGAACTTCCTCGAGACACACGTGTTCGAAAATACGGTTCAAAGCGTTGCTCCGTCAGCACTGTTTCAAGAAGTGATGAGTGCATGCTCAAACATGGACTCGCTCACGGAGGCACATACGGCACAGGCAGGCGGTGTACCTGTTGGCGCACAAGCCACGTACACAAACAGAGTTGCCGGTTGGAAGAGACAGAGAGAGCCAGACCTGAAGACCGCATGTTGGAGGTGGTTCGCGGGCTTGCAGTGTAAGGCACAGATGGAGAACAGAGACTGCTCTTTCAATCATGATAGGCAGAACCCAACAGCAAGGGCAAATTTTCTGAGCAGGACGGAAGGCAAGGAACCGGGCCTTTTCAATATGCTTCAGATTGCCGCTGTGAACGAAGGTTGGTATGCCAATATGTGTGATGATGAGGAGTTACGAGAGGCAATCATTACCTACATGAAGAGGATGAAGGAGAAGAAGGAGGAAAGGGAGAGACAAAAGAACTTAAAGGCCTCTCAAAGAGGACGAGAAGGAGGAGCAGGAGCAGGAGGACGAGGAGGAGGAGGAGGAGGAGGACGAGGACGAGGAACATGGAGAGGAGCCTCGAGGTGGCAGGGAACCCCTCAGAGAGGAAGAGGAGGAGGTCGGGGATATACCCCTTATGGAGGGAGAGCTGTTCGAGCTCCAGCCCCCCACCCAGAGGAGGAGGAGGCTCGTGGGCAAGCTCCAACCCAAATTTCGGTCGAGCTCAGGCCTACAACACTGCCTCGGAGACCGATACGTCATCCTACCCGGACACTACTCAAGGTAATCGTTTCGAGGTGGTGGAATGACTGGAGGGGGAAGAAGAGAGGAAGGAGAAGACTGTGAAGTTTAACCCTAAAGTCACAGTGCTTTCTAATGCTGTTGTGCAGACTGGGCCAACGCTTCCTCTATGTGAAAACAAAGATGTGGGTACACAGAGACTGCAGCCCCAAGGTAGTCTCATACCCGTTCATACAGCACGGTTACCAATGATAACTGATGCAAATAGGAAGGCGAGACTTGCGATGGAGGCGAGGAGGCCAATGGCAGACGTATCGCCTCGGCCAAGCAAACAACCACGAACAGACTCAATGTCTACGGTCGCGGCGGGTGGCGAGCAAAAAGACAATGTGTGTACTCAAGTACCACAAGACAATGTCGCTCAAATAGTAAACGCACCAGTACCGCAGAATAATAAAAATGTTAATGAGGTGAAGCAGGAGGAGAAGAAGGAGGAGTTGAAAAACTTAGAGACAAGACTCCAAAATTTGGAACGTAAAGTTCTTGTTCTCGCAGCCAATATACACAGGCCCGATGCTCTGTGTTATACGGAACTTTATTGTGAAACATTGAAGACAATATTAAAAGTTGGTAATGATACGATGGCGAATATTAATATTGTCGGCCGGAAGTTTTTTAATCGATACCGGGACTGGGTGGACGGAAATATGAAAAAGTCAACGGGCACTCTCAAAGGAGTGAGCAGCCGGACGGATATCACGGGAATCATCACACTGACCTTTAAATTGAAATCCGCACGAGTATACCGTATGGACCTCTATGTCGTCCCCGGTTACCACGGGTCAATATTACTATCGTATGACCAATTGGCTACGATGGGGGCTGTGATTGATTGCGCCGCACGGCGAGTGATATATGGAGTAAAAAGAGGAGAAGAGAACGATATTGATCCCTTCAACGCTACTGACTCTTATGAGGCTTATGAGCTGAGTCTAGCGACGGATCACAAAAAGATGGCCATCGCACATGAGGCACTTGAGGTGTACGTTCACCCCCATGTCGTAAGACCGGATGAACTGTCCTGGACCGACAATTGGGAATCCCAAGTGTGCACTGTCACAGTTCCGACATGCCATTGGGACAAAAAGTCTATTGATGACTTAATCGAGAAGCGAAAGGAGGAGATTATATGTGTCGCACAAAGAAGCCCGTCGTTGGCGAGATTCGCGGAAGGAGTAGGAACAGATGTCCATATTACTAACGGATACTGTTTCCATGCGAAAGTAGGAGAAGAAAAAAGGGAGGAGTTTGTACCAAGGAGAACGGGGCGAATCCCGGATACTCCACCAGAAACTATTAAAAGTTTTATTACTGGTTTCTGGGGTGACGAGCCCACGTGGCCGCGTTCACTGTCTGAAGTGAAGAAATGCTTACGGACTTTATTCGAAAAGTAATAAGCCGTATACTATTATCCTGCCATATAATGAGAAGGCGATATGGGCGCAGGAAATAAGGGACCGGCTTATTGATCATCCTATACCGGTACCCTCTCGCAAGCAACAGCTAGTGGTGGCTTGTCGTATGGGAACTCGTGAGCAGAGCAGTGCATACAAGCGGAAGCTCAGAGACCTCGACAAGTTGAAATTGATACCGCAAGCATTCACATGCTTTGATGGTTTTTACACCCGTAAAGCTCCTTTGCAATACGCGAGACTCATTGACATGCTGGTGGAGCTCGGTAAAGATGATGAGCCGGACACGGTCACGTATGAAAAGACGGGCCTAGATGATGTCTCGGAAGAGGACTTAGGCTTGGAGGAGGACAGAGAACCCCTCAAGCAGCATAAGCAGATGTCTGATGAAGATTTTCAAGAGGCGGCGCGGAAAATATTGAAAGAAGGAGTAGGCACGGAGAAGGAGAAGGAGCTTTTAAAAGCCAAATTAGAGGCGAACAAGGAATTTTTTTACCCTCCACATGCAGGTGGTGTCAAGCCTGAAGATTTCACTGCGGTTATTTACAAAATACCGGGTGCGGAGCCGTCACCGGCACCACGAAGGGCGAATTTGAGTATACATGAGGCGAAGATAGCGGAGGAGCTAGCAAGACAGCTGCTCAATGAGGACTTTATTGAGAGATCAACATCCTCAATAGTCTCACAACCGAGAATAGTGCCGAAGCCAGGAGGAGAATGGCGCCTGACAGTTAACTATGCTCGTGTTAACAAGGTGCTGGAGGAAGAGAGAAATCCTCTCCCGACATTAGAAGAAGGAAGGAGAGGACTGCGGAATGCAAAATTCTATTCGGTCATTGACCTTAAGAATGGCTTCTGGCAGATACCACTGGAGGAAAAGTCCAGATGGCTGACGGCGTTTGTGGTGGGTATGGAAATATACCAATGGAAAAGTGCTTCCGATGGGCCTCAAGCAAGCCCCAGGACTTTTCCAGAAGGCGATGCAGAAGATGTTGAGCAGTCAGTACGATGATTTGTCTGACGGTGGCTTTATGAGAAGGCGGGGACAGAAGGCGGGAGAATATGCATTTTGCTATATCGATGACATTATCGTATACTCTAACACAATGGAGGAGCATATCGATCATTTGTCCGATATATTCAGGCGCATCGGAGCTTTTGGCCTGAAGTGCAATCTAAAGAAGTGTCAACTTGCCAAGACGAGTGTGACATACTTAGGGTACGAGATCTCCCATAATCGAGTCTCGATATCCAAAGAGAAGAGGGAGGAGATTATGAATTGACCGATACCGAAGAACCGCACTGAATTGCACTCATTCCTTGCGATGGCGCAATACTATAGCCAGGTCATACCCGATTGGGGTGCAACACGGGCTAAGTTGGAGAAAATGATAGATTTTGGAGACTTCGAGAAGTGGGCGAAGAGGCTTTGCAAGCGTTTCATGCGCTCAAAGATCTCATTTACAAAGACCCGAAAGACGGAGGACTGGTGTTAACGATGCCCGACTTTACGAAACAATTCGTAGTCGATACAGACGCATCTAAGTTTGCGATTGGGGCTGTATTACAACAAGAGGATGAGGAGAAGAAATTACGCCCAATCATGTTTATTAGTAGGAAGTTGTGTGCGGCGGAGAGAAACTATTGCACAAGGCAAAGAGAGGCGTTGGCGGTAGTATGGGCCCTCAAGAGGCTCAGAGAGTATTTGTGGGGAGGACCTCAATTTACTGTCAGAACTGATCATCATAACCTGTTATGGTTGATGAATCATGAACAGACGGGACGGCTGGCGCGGTGGCAAGCGTTCTTGTCTTGTTTCGATTTTACAATGGTCCATCTACCGGGAAAGCGAAATGTGGTCGCTGATAGCCTCTCTAGGCTAGAGTTTAACTCAGAAGTATCGGCGTTGGTGTCCACGGTGGAGATGGAAGACTTGTCCACTGACAAGGTGTATGAGGTCAGCCACATTGAGACGATGGAGATGGCGAGTGGAGTCCGATATGACCGCACAGGTCTACGGTACAGTCCACAAGGCCCGGATCACGGGATATGTTGTGAGCTACATACCCAGGAGGACGCTGAGTGGTCCTATGAGGTATATGAGAATGCGAAGGCGAACATAAGAGAGGAAGAGGAGACGCAGGAAGTTTATGCGGAGCCTCCTCAAGAGCGGAGAAGTGACCTAGACGATGACCCGGAAAGAATCGGGGTACGGCTAGAAGATGGTACTATCCATATAGCCTCGCCTACCGCATGGAGGCAACAACAGGCTCAAGATCCGGAGTTTAAAGAACTGATACAGTTATATCAGAACCCGGATGAGCTACGGATGACGAAAGCGATCAAAGATCAGATGAAGGAGATGGGATGGAGAGATGGTCTACTGTGGTACAAGGGCCTTCACGGTCGCTATGCGTCACAGCCGGACAAATGGACCCTTTGGGTACCGGAGAGTCTGAGACGATTTATATTTGTCGCAGCCCACAATTGCCCACTTTTGGCGCATCCGGGTCGACAACGAACTCATATGTTCGTAGCGAGGCGATTCTGGTGGAAGAAGATGAAGGAGGAGATAGATCAGGCGGTGGATGCATGCATCCCGTGCAAGATAAACAAAACACCACTGAAGGCAAATTTCGGCCTGATTGGCGAATTTCCTCTTCATGCGGGGATGTTTGAGTTTATACACATTGGTCATGTGGGACCTTTCCCAGAATCGAAGGATGGTTACAAATACCTCCTTACGGCTATTGACAGAGCCACCAACTATGTGTGGATCATCCCTGTCAAAGACGTTACCGGCAAGACGACGGCCGAGGCGCTGATCGATAGGATCATCTCACAGATCGGAGTACCAAGAAAGATATGTTCTGATCGAGGCTCGGACTTTAATAACGAGGTCATCGACAAACTATCTAAGTATTACGGGATGAAATGGCAATATGTTACTGCCTATAACCCGCGAGCAAATGGGAAAATCGAGCGGGTACACAGACCCCTCAAAGCCTCGCTAAAGATGTATTGCACGAAGAAGGAGAATCAAAGAGCATGGGTCGAGGCAGCACCATCATTTGCGTTTGCAATGAACTGTCTACCCTCTACGGCGTTAGGAGGCTCGAAGAGCTCAATCTCGCCATATCAGTTAGTATATGGGCGTGAGCCTGATATCCCGACTTCGCTCCTTCACCCAAAAGACACTTGGGCGGATGCGGATGAGTTGTTTGGGATGAGACTTAGAGTGAAGATGGAGGCGGAACAAATAGTCAGGGCGCATAGAGAGGCGGAGCGCCGAAAGACTGATGCTGAAGGGGTGCGACAAGCGCACTTGGATCAGATCAAGTTCCAGGTCGGGGATATTGTACTATTGTACCATCCTCAAGTCCCGAAGGGAGTCAGCTCTAAGCTGTTCACTCACTGGAAAGGACCTTATCAGATTATGGAACAGACGGGACCTCTGAATTACAAGCTCAGGGGTAGAGGGAAGGTGCAAATTGTGAATGTAAGAAGGCTGATTAAGTATGATCCCTTCTTACTGGAAGATGAATCCGTTGAGGAGGCGTTAAAACGGATGAAGGATGATTTCAAAGAGGTGCCGCCCATCCACAAGGAGGCTGGCATAGACCAAGACGATGCTTATCGGGCACCGATAGCTGAGAAGGAGGAGAGTGAGGTGGACAGCAAGGAGAAGACTGACCGCATAAGCGCGGTGGGGACTCAGTCCAAGTCTCCGCGAGAGCATAGCGGAAAGAAGGAGAAGATCACAGAGGCGCAGCTAAGGAGAGCGCGGAATGATCTTATCAACGACCAACCGAGGAAGGCGATGAGGTCGATGAGATCAAAGGACGTCCACCAGGAGGAGGAGGGGACGGACACTGACCCAAACGCGGGCAACGTTGAGATTGTCCATGAGCGATGGAAGGAAGGCGATGCGATAGCAACCATCGCATGGGTGAAAAATGTTTTCTATCTGATGAGACCAGCGGAACAACATGTCGCTGATGACACTCTCTCAGACTTATACTTGATGCGGGTCGTGGCGGTCCCACGACAGATGCGTGTCACACGGACACTCAAAATATCATCAGCAGCAAAGATAGTACAACCGATACTCCAGTTCTGGAGAAGTATGGACCCGGTTGAGGTTCCAAAGGCAAGACATTATCTGCCAGTATATAAAGACGCAAAAAGTCTCGAGACATGGGATGATACAATTACTCCCAGAGACAAGGATTACACTGCGTGGACCATTCAGACACTGCCAAGAGGAGTGCTTGATGTCCCTTTTGAATTATCGTTGGGCGGAATCCCTAATAAGATCTGGGACATTCTCGAACAGTCAAAGTTCGATCTGACTTTTGTTGGTGGTCCTCCACCAGGCAAAGAAATCCTCGCCAGACGACGAAGGCAGTGACAAAGAAACTATTTTTCTTTATGCGTCTCAAATAAACTGATTGATTGCCCACGGCGTATCATGATTTGATCATGCATCATCAGTTATCAATATGAATATTAAAAAGACTCAGTGATATAACTTGGCATTCGATCGCAACATACGAGTGCGAAAGGTCGATCGACGATGATACTACACCGTATACGGGGATCGCTAGTGTATTGAGCAATGGTGTTCCCGGGTATGACCCTTTCCAAGTCCTGGGATGATGTTCTCGAAAATGAAATGTTCTCTGAAACTTTCATTAAATTATTTTTTACGATAGATTATATACTGTCGTACCTGAGCACGGTCAATCTCTACTTGTGTCGGTATATCGCAGGGTCGGGTACATACACCTCGACTTCGGATATAGCTATTAGGACTGGCCCCCTAATACTATATCATAGGATATCCGCCTTATACAAGGGTATGTCATTAAAAAAGACAATGTACTTACGATCTCCCTGTGAATAATAATAATAATAATAATGATAATGATAAGAAGAAGAAGGAGATCAAAGGGGGAATCGTACTACAGCACCACGTTGCTTGTATTTTTTATTAATAGTACGTTTGTTCTTGACATACTGCCGAAAAAAAAAAAGAAATTGAGGGGAAGGAGTTCAAAATTTACAAGAAAGGCTAGAGAATCCGCTTTGACGTGCCGTATGAGGATATATTTATCGTCTTTTAGCGTCTATCCGTGGGTCGATGCGCTGTGTGGCATGACTCCATAGCGCATACTATTTGCAGAAAGAAATCAGAAGGTGTATGACGAAAATGCTATTTCCGTCATAAAATCGGGAGGGGGTACTGTAGGCATCACCCCCCGGATAGCCGGTAAAAAGTACCTTTTCCTGGTGACAGGTGCACCAGCTTGTTTTTCAGTATTATTTGTCCGGATTGGACCTGATGCCATTTTATTCCTGGTCGGTTGCCGTTTTCCTTTTTGGCTTCACTGAGCTAATATAACGAGACATCATTCTCATTCTTGAGGACTGTGTATGGTTGTATTACCGACTTTTTACGAGCTATCGTTGGGGGCATTACAGACCTACCTTTAGAAAACGATCAGAGATTTGCAAAAATACTCTGACGTATGTGTGAGATAATGCAGATAAATGCACAAACTAGAAGGGTAAAGTGTTGTGCTCCTGTCCCTATGCTTGTTTGTGTTTTGTGTGTGGTCCTTCACTTTTCTGTCCACCTCCTTCTTCTTGGTCTCTGTGTGAGAACAGCAAGAACGACAGAGAGTTTGTATCTGATGTCTCCTTGTGAGCACACAGATACTGATTGGGCTAGAGGGTACGAGACACCTGCTTGAGACCAATCAAATTATTTGTTTTGTGAAAGAGTTATGAGGGAGCTGTGTTGGAGTATTTGTTTTCGTCTGACGTCCCCGTGTGAGACAGGTCAGTGAAATTTCACTCTGTTGCCTGTGTGGCAAAGCAGAAAGAAATCACCCTAGTGATGTGGACTCCAAATGTAATGCCCCCAACGATAGCTCGAAAAAAGTCAGTAATACAACCAAACACAGTCCTCAAGAATGAGAATGATGTCTCGTTGTATTAGCTCAGTGAAGCCAAAAAGGAAAACGGCAACAGACCAGGAATAAATGGCATCAGGTCCAAATCCTGACAAATAATACTGAAAAACAAGCTGGTGCACCTGTCACCAGGAAAAGGTATTTTTTACCAGCTATCAGGGGGGTGATGCCTACAATAATAATAATAATAATAATAATAATAATAATAATAATAATAATAATAATAATAATAATAATAATAATAATAATAAAATAATAATAATAATAATAATAATAATAATAATAATAATAATAATAATAATAATAATAATAATAATAATAATAATAATAATAATAATAATAATAATAATAATAATAATAATAATAATAATAATAATAATAATAATAATAATAATAATAATAATAATAATAATAATAATAATAATAATAATAATAATAATAATAATAATAATAATAATAATAATAATAATAATAATAATAATAATAATAATATAATAATAATAATAATAATAATAATAATAATAATAATAATAATAATAATAATAATAATAATAATAATAATAATAATAATAATAATAATAATAATAATAAATAATAATAATAATAATAATAATAATAATAATAATAATAATAATAATAATAATAATAATAATAATAATAATAATAATAATATAATAATAATAATAATAATAATAATAATAATAATAATAATAATAATAATAATAATAATAATAATAATAATAATAATAATAATAATAATAATAATAATAATAATAATAATAATAATAATAATAATAATAATAATAATAATAATAATAATAATAATAATAATAATAATAATAATAATAATAATAATAATAATAAATAATAATAATAATAATAATAATAATAATAATAATAATAATAATAATAATAATAATAATAATAATAATAATAATAATAATAATATAATATATCTGAGGCGTACTGATGCAGCTAATGGCATATCCTCAACGGACATAAGCCTCCAATACCCTTGTTCGAGGTCCTCCACCCCCCCGTGTCAGTCTCTCGCCTGATGATCGGGGCCACCGATGGAGCTCCTGAGGGCAAGACTGCACTAAGCCGAGGTTATTCCGCAGTCCCAGCAACCTCTTGCAAGACGTCACCGAATGTGCAAGTGCATACACCAAGCGCGGTTGCTAGAGCTGCCTCGAAACCCCACCCATAACAATCTGGTGTCTGCTGGGTCCTGGGCTATCAACCAGCATATGCGGAGTTTAAGATCTTTTACGCGCGCAACGACCCTCCTCCCCAGCATCTACCACCAAAGGGTTATGAGTTGGCGTCACAGTTTAACGCCTTGAGGCCATTGGGCTGGAACTCTGTTTAGCAAGTGTGACTAGGTTCTTTCATCGGGAAATAATAATAATAATAATAATAATAATAATAATAATAATAATAATAATAATAATAATAATAATAATAATAATAATAATAATAATAATAATAATAATAATAATAATAATAATAATAATAATAATAATAATAATAATAATAATAATAATAATAATAATAATAATAATAATAATAATAATAATAATAATAATAATAATAATAATAATAATAATAATAATAATAATAATAATAATAATAATAATAATAATAATAATAATAATAATAATAATAATAATAATAATAATAATAATAATAATAATAATAATAATAATAATAATAATAATAATAATAATAATAATAATAATAATAATAATAATAATAATAATAATAATAATAATAATAATAATAATAATAATAATAATAATAATAATAATAATAATAATAATAATAATAATAATAATAATAATAATAGACTTATCAGTCAATTGGCCTTTGATCCTGTCGGACATGTGCCTCCATTGGTAGCACGGGACCGTTCGGTGACGCGGCTCCGCTCCAAAGACTCGACTGACAGTGCAATGTGCAAATGAGCGTGCTGTGCATGTGCAAGTGGGTGCAAGGAGTGAGAGGAGTTATCTGCCGAGAAGAAGTCCGCGACGCTGCGCTGACCTCCACCTACAACAGATCTAGCCAGACATTCTACCTGACTAGGCCTTCCCCTCCTTCTACCCACCTCCTGAACGACCGTGAGGTCGATCACCTCCTCCTCCTCCTCCGCCCCCTCTGCCTCCCTGATCTGCGCCTCCAACTCCTCCCACTCCTTCCAGATGGTGGCAACAAACCTTCCTAACTCCTCCTCCACCTCTTCTGGGACAGGGATAAACAAAACGCCGAGCATCGCCGCCATCATTTCATCCTCCCCCTTCAGCCATTCCTCTTTGAAGAGCCTCATCTCCTCCTCCGCCTCCCGCAGTTCCCTGTGATAAAGCCCTCCTCGATTCAGCACGAGGGGCTGCCGGGCTTGCGCCTCATCGATAAACTTAAACAGTGCCTCACGAGAGCTCGCAAACGTTGGGCAATGCAGCAGGAAGTGACGTAACGACTCGTTAACCTCAGTGCCACACAAGGCGAAACAGCTTGAGCAGTCCGGCGAGCATGAGCCAAATTTGGATCGGTAGAGGCGAAGGCGATTGTTGCAGCTCAACAATCGCCTTCTGATAAGGTTGTGACTTCCCCCCTCCAGCGCCCGCCAACGTGGGAAAGCAGAGCGGGAAGACATCTGGCTAAGCAGCACCCTAAGCCCATCAGAGGGCTTAGCCTGCCGCTCCCAGCCAGCTACTTCCTGCCGGACAGACCATTGCTTTACCACCTCGTTCCAGTTCGCAAGAGCGGCCCGCCAGTCCTTATCATCTACCGTGCCATCTTCGTTCACGACCCGCTTGAGCGCATCCAAGCCCTCCCGCAGCCTGTGATCTGCTAAGATCAAATTTTCCGTATCTTCCTTCCATTTGCACCGACCCGTGTTGTAAAGCCTGCGTGTTAGCGCTGTGTTGCCCAGTAACTCGATGCGCCCTAGGAACCGAAGCCGGGCCGCCTTGGCAAGGATGCTAAAACTCGGCGTGCGGCCTAAACCCCTGGTGATGCAGCCGCTTGTGCGCGTACCAACACCTAAGATGACCCGCAGGGGCGCTACCAACGCGCCCTCCAGCTTACTCAGCTTGTTGGCGCCCGGCAGATCCCAAAAAGCCGATGCGTAAAGCAACTTTGCGCCAACCATTTGCTGCCAATTCATCAGCCGAAGACGCGCTGGAACTTCATGGGCAATCCAGAGGGGGTAGCAGGCAGCCGTTCCCGCTACAGTGATTTCCGCCGCCCGCTTCGCTTGCGGTTTATCGGAGAGGGTGTCAGTGAGCAGAACTCCCAGGTATTTGTAGTGGTCGGTGACGTTGAGAACCTTGCCCCGGAACCTCACGCATGGGGGCGACTTTTTTGACTTGGCGTGCCCGTATATCGGCATGACTTCCGTCTTGCCCGGTTTCAGGTTGATTTCAAGCCGATAGTCCTCCACGAATGTCGCCACGACATTTACAATCTGTTGAAGCTCCGTGACACTATGCGCAATTACCGCAACGTCGTCGGCGTAAAGCAGGGTCCGTATGTCTTCGATGCGGTTGAGGTCCTCGATCTCCAACTCTTTCGCGATTCGGACCGTTAGCTCATCCATGAAGACGTTGAACAGCGACGGTGACAACGGCGACCCTTGCTGAACTCCCATCTCTTCCAGCACTTCACCAGTGAGTTCGCCATCGACTAGCACTCGCGATGACGTTCTTCGGTAAAAACGCCGCAGAATGCGATAGAACTTGCCCTGTACCCCCATCTGGGTTAGCCTCTGAAACAACCCGGCCCGCCAAACCGTAGGGAATGCCTTTCTCAGATCCACGAACAAAACGAAAGAACGGAGGCCAGCTTGTTGTCTAAGGCGCAGACGCTCCTTAAGGACAAAAATCTGGTCCCCCGTACTACGTTTTGGCCGGAACCCACCCTGCTCTGGGCGAAGCCTGCCCGGCTGATCGATGAAAGCCGTAAGCCTCGCCGCCATAAGGGACAGATACATCTTACCCAGACAGCTCAGAATCGCGATGTCTCTCCAATTTTCCGGATCGGTTGGGTCGCCTCCTTTTGGGATGTTGACGATAATCGCTTTGCCCCAGTCGCTGGGGGTGTATTCGCACGATTTCAACCAGTTGAAGAAGCGCACCAGAAAGCTCACAATCCGCGTGCCTCCGTACTTGAGCATCTCGTTCTTGATCTTATCCGGTGAGCACGCTTTGTGATTCTGGAGATTTCCCTGGCAGAGCTCCACTTCCTTCTCGGTGTAATCATAGTCCAGCGGGCCCGTCTCAGTCCGGATCTCCTCGGCTTGCGCCATGGCCTCGAATTGGTCGCGCAGGTTGTCGTTATACTGGAAGGTTTCGCGGGCCTTCCGCTCGGGCTCAATCCGCGCTGCTTCCTCATCAGAACCGACTTCCTCTACACATGCATCCTCCAAAAACTGGTTTTCTTTGGGGACCACCATACGTCGGCGGTATTCTTCCCATTCTTGTAGTTTTTCCCGGAGTGTGCATGCCAGAGTGCCATCGGGCTTCCGAACAGGAGCAGAAGCGTTCGACCGCCGAACCCCTCCCAAACGCTTTGACAGCTTCCAGTACGTGGCCATGGTAGCGCTCCTGAAGTTGGCAGCGGTGTCATTCTGGACCCGCTTCCACGCTTGCTCCTTCTTCTCCTTGCATAACCTTCTGACCGCCTTCCTTGCTTCTTTATATCTTTGCCAGGCCTCTCGGTTGGCCTCATTCCTTCGCCAGAGGCCGTATGCCTCTCTCCGTCGCGCAATCGCTTCCCTAAGACTCTCATCAAACCATGCATTAGTAAACCCTGGCCTAATCACCCGAACTCCCAAGACCTTCACGGCTGCGCCCGTGAAAGCTCGGACCACTAAGCTAGCGACCCTATCTACCTCCTGCTGAAGCTCATCCGGGTCCTCCACTGCTGATAGATCTGGGAGGCCATCTGGCAACAGCCCCGATATACCAGCTGCAAAGGTCTCGTCGTACTTCAACCTAAGCTTAGACAGCTCACTCTCCTTACCCTCAACTACCCTGCCTATCAAGCGCTCTGCCTTGAATGCTTTGTACCTCTTTACCTGCTTTTTGGGGGGTGGCTGTCCCCCCCAGACCAGTTCCGCCCACACAGCTTTGTGGTCGGTATCAAGGTCTACCTCGTCGACGCCGAAGCGTGCCTCCTCCGCCAGCTCGGAAGAGACGCAGATGTAATCCAGTAGATGCCTTCGTCCACCTACATTTTCCTGCCTAGACCACCAATATTTGTCCCCCCGTGGTTGCGAAAACCCACTGAGATTGCGCAACCCCGTGGCAACAAGCATCGCAGCCAGCAACTCACCATTCTCACTCCTAACCCCTCTACCCCTCTCATCTATCTCGCCAAAGAGGCCCACTACTCCCTCCTCCCGCGCTATTCTGGCGGGCCCCAGCTTAGCATTAGCATCACCAACCGTAACCACATGACCTTTGGTGGCGAAGTAGGAGACGGCCGCCTGCCACGCCTCATAGGCTGCAATAGATTCCTCTCGTTGATTTTCTTGGGGGAAGTAGCCGTTGCCGACGAACACATCCGACGCCGTCGCGCTCCCAGACGACAACCTCACCCACAATTGCTGTGGGTGTGGAACAGGCGCCTGTACAATGGAAGCGCACGGTGCCAGATAGTTGGCCACCAACGTCAAGACTCCCCCCAAGAGACGCGAGCCCGCACCAGTTGCAGCCGCTTTGCCGAGGACTGCGAAGCCGTCGACTTGGAGCTTCTCCACCTTCTGCGACGATAGGTTGTGCTCCTGGACTCCGACGATCACCCAGCCTCGCTCCTTGTAGTGCTCGGGCCATTCCCCAAAGCCTGGGCTATCCGCACCCACTTTGCCTTGCCAATTATGTGAGGCCACCCTCAGTGGGAAGCCTTTCACAAATTGGGAAGAACGAAGCTGATGCCGATGCCTGCGCTTCGGTTGAGCCCGCCTGGAGCCCTCCGCCACCCTCCACGGCCCATCCTGCACCCTCCGCCCCAGCTCCTCCAGCTCCCGCATCCCGCCCCACTCCGCCAAGGGAGATTCACCGCTTGAGGCTTCGCCCTGGGGCTCGTCGACTTCCACGTCGAGCACCCAGTAGCCAAACCCCTGCTTGCGAAGCTCCCTCTGCATCTCTACATACTGGGCACCCCCCCGTGCAGCCCGCTGCTTCTCTCTTTCCCGGAAAGTCCTACCCGTCGCAACGTGAACCTTTCCCGTGAAGAACTTACGCTCCCGCAGCAGCCGCACCATCTTCTCCGCCTCCTCACAAGACGCACATTTAATCCGCAAATGTCGCCCACTACCTCTGCCCGCGAATTCCACCTCGACTTCCCCGAGACCGAGAATTCGGAGCTCTCGCGCCATGACCACTGTCTGAGAGACATGCGATAGCCCCCATACTATGCAACATCTCTTATCCAGCTCATTTCGTACCTTCCTCCGCCACCTCCTCGGTGGCGGTACCGCTTGCCACACGCCGTGACCAGACCTTTCCGGACGTGACTTCTCTTCCGAGGTTGGGGAGGGTGATCGAGATGCAGCAGGATTGCTGGCTCTACGTGATTCAGGTTGCCCGTCAGGTACGCGAGCACTCGACCACCCCACCCCGGCCGAGTAGCCATCACCACCCGCAGGCGCACTCCCACGGGGAACGTCTAAACCTGAAGGATTACCGCCTTGACCCATAGGGCCAGCACTAGCGGCCGCGCTCTTCGCATAAGAACCTGACATAAGTGGTATGGGACCCCGGTGCCGCATTGATCGAGTTGTAAACTCGATAAATGAGGACCCAGGTGGGTTATTTAAAGCTCAACCCTTAAAAAGCATACGTGTACGTATGTATAGGAATACACACAAACACTCACCTGCATCCGTAACCAGGCACGAGGCAGGACCCGCTGTGCATCATCGAGGTAGGTGTCGTGGCAAACCACCCTGCGTCCGATAAACGCTGCAAGTGAGTCATCTACCGAGAGCACAGAGTGACAGGCCCGTGCACGTGTACCCACCACCCCATAACCCTCCGCCAGAGCAACCCCATGGCATCCGCAGGATGAGCACGAAGAGTGCTGAGAGAGAGGTGAGCCAGGAGCCCCGCTCCGGTCCGTCGTTACTTTGGTCATTTAGTCGTTTCAAGGCTTGTGGTAAGGTGTAGGGCCTCTCGCCTTCGTACAAACTCCGACCGACAGTAGTTTAGTTGACCATCCTTCGCGGTGACCCTCTGAACACAACCCCCTCCCCCAGTGCCCACCCCTTGTGATTCCAGAGGCCACCCCGAGCCAAGAGCCATGAGTATGATGAGCAACTCACATGAGTTACTCTCAGTAATTGGGACCCGTCTCATAAATCAATGGAACGCTTATCGTGCGCCCCTCATAGGCTCAGCCCGCCCATGTGAAAGCTAGGCCTCGCCCAAAGCAGAGCAAAGCAAAGCAACAAAAAAAAAAAAAAAAAAAAAAAAAAAAAAAAAGAGAGAGAGAGAGAGAGAGAGAGAGAGAGAGAGAGAGAGAGAGAGAGAGAGAGAGAGAGAGAGAGAGAGAGAGAGAGAGAGAGAGCGAGAGCGAGGCCGCCGTGGCTCGCCCGCAATCCAGCTGGGTGCACCTCATCACAACCACTCATCGGCGTGAGCTCATAGCTGTGTGCGACATAGGTACAAGAGCAAGAGGAGAAACAGTGTGCCAGCGTGGATGTGTGGGTGAGGCAGTGCGGTGAGGCAAAGCAGCGATGCCAGTCGAATCCCTGGAGACGGAACCTAGCATCAAAAACATCGTATAAGTCTACCCCAGGCCTCCATCCACCGAGTGGTGAGCTCGATAAAAGAAGACCCGAGTGGGGTTATTTAAAGCTCAACCCTTAAAAAAGCATAAACATGTACGCCGCCAGGAACCCAACAACAATAACATAGCAGCCAGGAACCCAACAACAATAACATAGCAGCCAGGAACCCAACAACAATAACATAGCAGCCAGGAACCCAACAACAATAACATAGCAGCCAGGAACCCAACAACAATAACATAGCTTCCGTAACCAGCCTTCAGGAACCCGCCTCAGTTACCCGCCCCCGTAACCAGGCCAGAGACGTGACGTACTATGCATCATTGAGGTGTCGTGGCAAGCCACCCTGCGTCCGATAGAAGCTACAAAAGAGTCATCTACCGAGAACACTAAGTGACAGGCCCGGTCACATGCACCCAACACGTCCCGACCCTCCGCCAGAGCATCCCCATGGCATCCGCAAAGTGAGCACGAGGGGTTCTGGGAGAGAGGGTGAGTCAGGAGCCCCGCGTCCAGGCAGTCGCTACTGTGGCAGTTGAGTGATTTCAAGGCTTGTGGAAATGTGTGGGGCCTGTCGCCTTCATACCCACTCATACCGACAGTAGTTTAGTTAACCAACCTGTCCAGTGACCCACTGAGCCCAACCCCCTCCCTCAGATAACCCCCACCCCCCGCACCCCGAGTGATACCAGAGGCCACCCCGAGCCAAGAGCCGTGAGCGTGGTGAGAGAACTTCTCTCAGTAAAAGTTTCCGTCTCATGAATCAGTGGAGCACTGATTATGTACCCCTCATAACAAGCTGCCAACGGCCCCAACCCCGCCGTGTGGCGGTGACACCCAACCATGTATTGGTGCCCCCCAAATAATAATAATAATAATAATAATAATAATAATAATAATAATAATAATAATAATAATAATAATATAATAATAATAATAATAATAATAATAATAATAATAATAATAATAATAATAATAATAATAATAATAATAATAATAATAATAATAATAATAATAATAATAATAATAATAATAATAATAATAATAATAATAATAATAATAATAATAATAATAATAATAATAATAATAATAATAATAATAATAATAATAATAATAATAAAATAATAATAATAATAATAATAATAATAATAATAATAATAATAATAATAATAATAATAATAATAATAATAATAATAATAGTGCTTCTCTGTCAATTGCTGATGCATTTCTGCACATGCGCCTCCATCGTCTCACCCGTGAGGGGAGTACGAAGAATTGACGATAAGCTCTAATGACACCCCCGCAAGGGCAGTTCCAACACTTCCAGACGGGCCGGTATGTTCAATGAAAATACTGGTCCAGACGGATCGGTATGTTCAATGAAAATACTGGTGGCACCGACGGGAATCGAACTGGTGACAGTGCCCAGATGGTAGAACTTGACCACTGGGCTATCACGGTGTCCAAAATAATAATAATAATAATAATAATAATAATAATAATAGTGCTTCTCTGTCAATGGCTGATGCATTTCTGCACATGCGCCTCCATCGTCTCACCCGTGAGGGGAGTACGAAGAATTGACGATAAGCTCTAATGACACCCCCGCAAGGGCAGTTCCAACACTTCCAGACGGGCCGGTATGTTCAATGAAAATACTGGTCCAGAGGGATCGGTATGTTCAATGAAAATACTGGTGGTACCGACGGGAATCGAACTGGCGACAGGGCAATAATAATAATAATAATAATAATAATAATAATAATAATAATAATAATAATAATAATAATAATAATAATAATAATAATAATAATAATAATAATAATAATAATAATAATAATAATAATAATAATAATAATAATAATAATAGTGTATCTCCTGCCAATTGCTGAGCCAAAAGGCCATGTGCATCCAGTCCTCCATTCCATAAGGAAAGTCCCCACACCAATCGGTGGAATAAAGGAAGTGACGACATAGAACATTACTCTAGGAGCTTTATACCAATCAGCCCATGGAAAGGACCGATAGCCTATGTACTCCCTAATAATAATAATAATAATAATACTATATCTGAGGCGTACTGATGCAGCTAATGGCATATCCTCAACGGACATAAGCATCCAATACCCTTGTTCGAGGTCCTCCACCCCCCCGTGTCAGTCTCTCGCCTGATGATCGGGGCCACCGATGGAGCTCCTGAGGGCAAGACTGCACTAAGCCGAGGTTATTCCGCAGTCCCAGCAACCTCTTGCAAGACGTCACCGAATGTGCAAGTGCATACACCAAGCGCGGTTGCTAGAGCTGCCTCGAAACCCCACCCATAACAATCTGGTGTCTGCTGGGTCCTGGGCTATCAACCAGCATATGCGGAGTTTAAGATCTTTTACGCGCGCAACGACCCTCCTCCCCAGCATCTACCACCAAAGGGTTATGAGTTGGCGTCACAGTTTAACGCCTTGAGGCCATTGGGCTGAATAATAATAATAATAATAATAATAATAATAATAATAATAATAATAATAATAATAATAATAATAATAATAATAATACTATATCTGAGGCGTACTGATGCAGCTAATGGCATATCCTCAACGGACATAAGCCTCCAATACCCTTGTTCGAGGTCCTCCACCCCCCCGTGTCAGTCTCTCGACTGATGATCGGGGCCGCCGATGGAGCTCCTGAGGGCAAGACTGCACTAAGCCGAGGTTATTCCGCAGTCCCAGCAACCTCTTGCAAGACGTCACCGAATGTGCAAGTGCATACACCAAGCGCGGTTGCTAGAGCTGCCTCGAAACCCCACCCATAACAATCTGGTGTCTGCTGGGTCCTGGGCTATCAACCAGCATATGCGGAGTTTAAGATCTTTTACGCGCGCAACGACCCTCCTCCCCAGCATCTACCACCAAAGGGTTATGAGTTGGCGTCACAGTTTAACGCCTTGAGGCCATTGGGCTGGAACTCTGTTTAGCAAGTGTGACTAGGTTGTTTCATCGGGATTTCCCTCAAATATGTCACAGTCAACACTCCAAGGCAGATTTACTATATCTGAGGCGTACTGATGCAGCTAATGGCATATCCTCAACGGACATAAGCCTCCAATACCCTTGTTCGAGGTCCTCCACCCCTCCGTGTCAGTCTCTCGCCTGATGATCGGGGCCACCGATGGAGCTCCTGAGGGCAAGACTGCACTAAGCCGAGGTTATTCCGCAGTCCCAGCAACCTCTTGCAAGACGTCACCGAATGTGCAAGTGCATACACCAAGCGCGGCTGCTAGAGCTGCCTCGAAACCCCACCCATAACAATCTGGTGTCTGCTGGGTCCTGGGCTATCAACCAGCATATGCGGAGTTTAAGATCTTTTACGCGCGCAACGACCCTCCTCCCCAGCATCTACCACCAAAGGGTTATGAGTTGGCGTCACAGTTTAACGCCTTGAGGCCATTGGAATAATAATAATAATAATAATAATAATAATAATAATAATAATAATAATAATAATAATAATAATAATAATAATAATAATAATAATAATAATAATAATAATAATAATAATAATAATAATAATAATAATAATAATAGTGCTTCTCTGTCAATGGCTGATGCATTTCTGCACATGCGCCTCCATCGTCTCACCCGTGAGGGGAGTACGAAGAATTGACGATAAGCTCTAATGACACCCCCGCAAGGGCAGTTCCAACACTTCCAGACGGGCCGGTATGTTCAATGAAAATACTGGTCCAGAAATAGACCGGTATGTTCAATGAAAATACTGGTGGCACCGACGGGAATCGAACTGGCGACAGGGCCCAGATGGTAGAAAATAATAATAATAATAATAATAATAATAATAATAATAATAATAATAATAATAATAATAATAATAATAATAATAATAATAATAATAATAATAATAATAATAATAATAATAATAATAATAATAATAATAATAATAATAAATAATAATAATAATAATAATAATAATAATAATAATAATAATAATAATAATAAATAATAATAATAATAATAATAATAATAATAATAATAATAATAATAATAATAATAATAATAATAATAATAATAATAATAAATAATAATAATAATAATAATAATAATAATAATAATAATAATAATAATAATAATAATAATAATAATAATAATAATAATAATAATAATAATAATAATAATAATAATAATAATAAATAATAATAATAATAATAATAATAATAATAATAATAATAATAATAATAATAATAATAATAATAATAATAATAATAATAATAAATAATAATAATAATAATAATAATAATAATAATAATAATAATAATAATAATAATAAATAATAATAATAATAATAATAATAATAATAATAATAATAATAATAATAATAATAATAATAATAATAATAATAATAATAATAATAATAATAATAATAATAATAATAATAATAATAATAATAATAATAATAATAATAATAATAATAATAATAATAATAATAATAATAATAATAATAGTGCTTCTCTGTCAATGGCTGATGCATTTCTGCACATGCGCCTCCATCGTCTCACCCGTGAGGGGAGTACGAAGAATTGATGATAAGCTCTAATGACACCCCCGCAAGGGCAGTTCCAACACTTCCAGACGGGCCGGTATGTTCAATGAAAATACTAGTCCAGAAATAGACCGGTATGTTCAATGAAAATACTGGTGGCACCGACGGGAATCGAACTGGCGACAGGGCCCAGATGGTAGAACTTGACCACTGGGCTATCACGGTGTCCATAATAATAATAATAATAATAATAATAATAATAATAATAATAATAATAATAATAATAATAATAATAATAATAGTAATAATAATAATAATAATAATAATAATAATAATAATAATAATAATAATAATAATAATAATAATAATAACCACCACTACAGTAACACCAAAATTAACGCCAACATTTAGAGAGAGAGAGAGAGAGAGAGAGAGAGAGAGAGAACACACACACACACATACACAACATACACACACATGCACACACACACAAAAGCACACACACGCACACACACACACACACACACACACATGCACACGCACACCCACACACACACACACATACACACAAACACACACACACATACACACACACACACGTACTCACACACACACACACACGCACAATCTCTCTACTCTTCTGCCTGCACTTGCGCTTGTTGCAAGTCACCCCTGCACTTGCACCTTGTGCAAAGGTATTAGGAGTCCCCGCGAAATGTGGCGCAAACCAACTTCTTTGCCATCCGTGTCGATTACAGCGGCATTAAAATATGGCCCACCATTTCTCCAAAAAAACGAAAAAACGGCTGGCGTTCCACATCTGACATAATGGCATTTGCTCACAGGACGGAGTTCGTACCGTTTGTCTTGTTTCAAAACCAGTCGCTGAATCCCCCAAGTCATTTCTGTTCTGACGGCATTCAAAAATGCAAGCACAGTCTGAACGTCTTGCGCTATCGACCGAATTTGTAGAGGCTGGAGAAGCTCACCAACAGAAGCCAGGTTATCCTCATTCAAATTCTCTCTCCTGGCCTTCTGGGAGGCTTCCTGAGACCTCTTGGCCCATGGATTTTTTATCTAGTTTATATGTATGTAGAGAAATAAATTTACAATTATAACTCATGGAGAACTGCTAACAGCTATTGCCGAAAGCAAATATTGTCCTCCTCCTCCTCCCCCTCCCCTCCTTCTTCTTCTCCGTCCTCCAAGTCCTCCCTTTTCCTCTTCGGAAATTCCCTCTTCTCTTTGTCTTTTCCCTGCTCCTCCCTCCTCCCTAACGTTCCCTCCTAGTATATGTGTCGTTCAAATTCCTTGCAAGTTACTTGGAAATTTAGAAAGTGCTTCTTTATTTAGAGAAAGAACATCGCAATTCTTGCTTGACATGAGAATTGCCAACAGCTATTGCCCACTGGCTCGACGTGGCCGCGGCTTTGCATCAGGCTGGACGTGGCATCGGCTGGTGATGGCTGGGGGTCTTGTGATGGCCGGGATCACCACTGCTGTTGTCGCCTCGGGCTCTGTCGCGCACTTGTCTTCCAATCAGAGCATAATTGGCACTAGTTTGAGCAAGGTTGAGAGAGAGTGAGAGAGACAGAGAGAGGTGGGGAGGGGGGGGGGAGAAGAAGAAAGAAGGAGGAGAAGAAGAAAGAAGGAGGAGGAGGAGAGAGAGAGAGAGGAGCGTCTGACGTAGGTCGTTTGCCGTTCTGCGGTGCATGCCTTACCCTTGAATGAATTTTTTCTACGTGTACACACCATTAAGATACATTAAAACCGGACCTGGCTGTGCCGATACATGCGTACATACATTACGAGTATGTATATATTCATGCATGCATGCCATGCGTGTTTATAGCAATCTTCTGACTTTGCGGCTGTCGATGGTAAAAGCAAGGGCGCTCGAAGCGAATGCACTATTAGCTACGACGCGGCCCTGGGCATTGAAAACTTCATCGGGTATATCCTGCTTGGGCTTCACTCTTTCTCTTCCTTCCTCCCTCCCTCTCTCTCTCTTTCTCTCGTTGAGGACCCTTCCTCCTCCCCCCACCCCCCCTTCCCCCCCACACACACACACACACGCTTGCTACATTTTCATGTCCACATTGTCAATCTCATTATGCCCGACCCCTTCTTACTTAGCTACCTGCTGCTCTGTAGGGGAAGCGTAGACGTTCCTGGCGGCTATCTGTCAACTGCCCAAGTTCAATTCGCTGAGGCAGGTGTGGCAAAGTATGTATGTATGAATGTAAACATGTATAAATATCTATGTAATTTTTTATGTATATGTATGTATGTATGCATTATTTACGTATAAAGGTGATGGCAACGTGCCCGTCAACAGCTTCGGTGCTTACCAAGAGGCTGGCTTTCGGTACTCAATTTTAATTTTTATATTTATATTTATGTTTATATTTTTGTTTATGTTTATATTTATGTTTATATATTTTTGTTACATTTACGTTTACGACAGCTTCGGTGCTTACCAAGAGGTTGGCTTTCGGTACCTCTCCATTTATATTTATATTTATATTTTATTTACATTTATATTTATATTTATGTTTATATTTATGTTTATGTTTATGGCTTTCGGTACTCTCCATTTATTTTTATGTTTATGTTTATATTTATGTTTGTGTTTATATCTTTTTGTTACATTTACGTTTACGTTTATACATACATTCCACCCCCGTGCACTATACACACGGACATTCCAAAATGGCTGTCTTATCCACCTTTGGCTTATTTTTCTGTCCACAGTACAAGCAACAACAAGCAGCATTGACTGAAATCATGGCCCATCATACTCGATATTTAGGAGTCTCTCCTATCCACATAAGGGCAGTTCTGGTAGTATTTATTATTTCCTTAACATTGTCTCGCTACATACAATGCTGGCCCATCGCACTGAACAACTAAGAGCCTCTGCTTGTATGGGTTCAGACGAAATACATACATACATTCATACATACAAAATATACATATGTACGTACGGGTGTGTTTGCAGCGGCTACTGCTCCCCCCCTGAGCAGGCTTGTCCAGCCCCGGTGACCTGGCAAGAAAAAACTACCTACCACTTCCAGGATGTAGGCTCGATTACTTTTGATTCCCCGTTCACGAGCTCGGGTCCAGAGAGAGAGAGAGGCAACAGACAGACAGGCACGCTACATGCGCAATTCATACGTGACGCTTCGGCCTTTTGATAATTAGCTCCATATCTGTCGATGTACATACCTATGAACTAACCTGGTGTGCTGTTACTTTTTGCCTCACGAACTGCGATCTACGCTGCATGCACATCCCATACTGACACACCGACCTTTTGACATAGCTTTCCACAGCTTTTGATACGTATCTATCTACATACCTACCTGTCTGTCTGTCTGCCTATCCATGCTTACAATCACGCAAAAACCGTGTTACAGCAAACATACGGCAAATCGATCTCACAACAGCACTATTCACTCTTAGACCATACATACATGCATACATACATCGTGGCTTGATGCTCTAGACAATACATACATACATACATGCATGCGTACATACATACACACATAGGTGCTACCATCTACTACCCTCCGAACGCTGAGTTCGAGTGGTATGCTATTCCCTACAGTAACACTGGCTACTGGAAGGTAACTTGTTCGCATCCAAACTTGTATAGGTGAGGTCGTAGGACTACACATGTCCTTGCTCACCCCTTTGCTTTTGATTTTTAGTTATGGTTGTCATTTAAAAGTTTCAGTACAGAGTCTTTTTGGTAGAGTTGTGACACACAGTTAACACTCTCAGTGCGAGCGTGATCATGCTATATGCCCTTGTGCCGTGTATGCAGGGCAAAGAAGTCACAATCAATCTTCAGGTATTTACTGAAGGACCGTTCCATCCAACCATTACCATAATTTCATCCATGAGTCCGCCTGTGATCGAGTATTCCATATCCAAACATCCGTCCTTTGAGTTCTGTCAGCTTCTTTTCTATGTACAAGCTTTATCTGTTCAAATGTCATGGCTCTAATTATGTATCCTGTGTGATTTAGACTGGACCCGCCAAGACGCGCACCATCACCATCTCCCCGTGTCCTTTTTGAATTTTAAATAATGTAATAGTCACGTGAACAATACCGTTCACGGTTGGCAGTGGTATTATACTAACACTGCAGAAGTAACTTGACAAGTGAAGGCTTCAAGTTCTTAACTCTTACTCGGACA
>WBZZ01006683.1:152500-172604 GCA_019918135.1 Paulinella micropora | reverse complement strand
CCGAAGTTTGCCCACGGACGAGGAGCGACTTCCTATCTGCTGACGAAGGCGATGGCGATGGCGAAGGCAATGGCACCACGGCTTGGGCTTCTGCTTCCGCCTCAACTTCGTCGCGATCCTCGTTGTGCACAAATCCCATAGCCTCCATCTCGTCAACGAGTTCCTCCGACATTGTCTGTTACAGAAAAAAACAAAGGACAAAATTTCTTTGAAAGGTAGAGGGCTTTCGCCCAGTTTTTTGGTTTTTTTTATTTGTGTTTCTTAACACAAATATTATTCGTTCCTGAGACTGCGGTTCATATTTGCACTCCCCTGCTCAACGTCATCTTCGTCAGAAGAAGAAGGAGAATTAGAATTTGATATTACGTCTTCAAAAAAATTCCCTAGCAATATGAGGTTTTCCAGACAATTTATTTCCGAGGCTGAAAAAGTTTTTTTTTTTTTTATTTTTTTTTATTTTTTTTTTTTTACGAAATTCCTCAAATTTCTTAAGGTTTTCGTTTATCTCTTTCACTTTCATTTTTCTTTTGCGAGAAATTGAGAATTCATTTTCCCGTTCATTCTTACCTCGGTTTATCTCGTCTAGTCTCTTTCTTATTGCTTTCTTTTTGGGCAATAGGGAATTCTTTTTTTTAGCGAGTAATGAGATTTGACGATCAATTTTGTTCATTTTCTCGTCAACATTAGCCTCATCTAATTCAAGTTCATAGGCTGAGCGATGAGTAATATCATATATTTCATTCCAAGCCTCTTCCGTCCTCTCTGACGGCTTTACGAGTGCTTCCGACATTATGCGAAAGATGGTTTCTGTGGATCCACAAAATCCTCAGTTCCCAGGTTTTTTGGGAGAAGATACGTACCCATTGTGCTATTTTTGACTTGAGATACGTACCTCATTGTGTGGTCTCACAGCCTGAACTTTTTTTGTGCTATCAATTTTTTTTTTACCTATTGCCTTTTCGTTTTTGTGTGGGGCGGTGTGATCAGTTGCTTTGTGAGATGTTTTGCTAGTTTATTTTATTTTGCTTTATGAGGTTTTATTTTTTTACAATGCTTAAAGTTTTACTTTTGTGTTTTCATTTCATTTTTACCAATTTTATCTGTGCGGTTTTCTTGACGCGAAAACGCCGTTGTGGCGACTTGGACGGCTGTGAGAGTTATTAAGCAACCGAGAGAGACAAAATCGTCTTAGTATTAATAGTGTCCAAGTCTGTCCGAGTCCGACCCTTTTTTTTAGAAATTATTTAAGAGGGGTATAATAAAAAGGGGAGAGAAAAAAAATTACTTTTTTTTTAAATAAAAGGTTGGACAGTTTGGACAATATAAAAAATGTGTAATACGAAGAAGAATTATATAATAAATATTGAAATTTAACGATTAAAAAGTGTCCAACCTTTAAAAAACCGACTTGGCAGTGGCCGACCATGGGGTTGGCCACCAACAGGAGAAAATATTTCCACTCACCCTGCTCTTATATTCATCCTCTCGCTTGCTGTAATATCCCCCTGTTGTGTGTATTTCCCCCTAACCCCCCGCCACTTCGTGAGTGTCCGCCCCCCTTCCCCCCATTTTGGGGTGTGATCATTTATGTATTCGCGACTTGTCCAACCGCAAAGTATTAAACAAGCCTTAAAAACATAAAAAACCAACATTTGACAATAGACAAACATACATAGAAAACAAAAAGTGTCAAATGTTTAACATAAATTTATCTAACTGAGCACATTAAGAGAGATTTTGACGAAAAGACACATAAACCATATACACGCAGTTTATATATATATTTATGAAATAAAAATATGGTTTATGTGTCTTTTCGTCAAAATCTTTCTTAATGTGCTCAGTTAGATAAATTTATGTTAAACATTTGACACTTTTTTGTTTTCTATATATGTTTTCTATATGTCAAATGTTGGTTTTTTATGTTTTTAAGGCTTGTTTAATACTTTGCGGTTGGACAAGTCGCGAATACATAAATGATCTATATATATAATAATTATGTATATATATAGATATATACATATATAATATTATATGTATATATATATATTATGTATATATATATGTGTATGTGTTGTGTGTGTGTGTGTGTGTTTGTGTATAACAACGCCTGAAGCTTATCCATGCCTTTTACGAACATGCATACCAACATGCATACAGATTCAGTAAGAATACATGATATTGTTCTGTAACATATTGCAGTCAAGTGCGCAAATGCAATGGAGAAGCCTGCAGTGTATAAGTTTGCCTTTGCTGTGACGGCATGGACGTGGCTAAGACTACATTACCACGCATCTGATTCAGCAAGGATGGTTCAGGTGGGTTCGTCTACAAATGTACGGGTGTCAAGTGTATCGATGGGGCGTTTGCCTGGTTTTATCTCCCGTTCTCGTTCGTAAGTAGCGCTGCATGCGGGGGGGCTGATGGCGTAGTTGTCCGCTGCCAATCGGGTCATGAAGGTGATCGCGCAGCGTATAGGGGCCTGTGACTCGTTTGGGCTTACAGCGGAGTAGTTCAGGGTCCTCCTGACTGTGTGCGTAGAGGGTGGGGTCGCATCTGCGGTTACTGGGGCTCCCGTGGATATGCGTGTTACTACACCGTACTTCCTTGTGATCGAGTGGAGGACTTGGTGGTCAGGGTTTCGGTTAGCGCCAGGTGGTCTTGATGGAGGAGAGCCTCTTAAACCACTCTGCAAGCATGGGTCATGGAAGCGAACACCCAAGCCGTCTCTTTTTCTCTTGCATGCACAAAGGTGATTCCAACCTGCATCTTGAATGTCTGATCGAACGTTAGAAGAGCATTACGTTGAGCAGCAAACGAGACTCGAGAAGTATTTACTAGAGAAACAACAGAAGGTGGAAAAGGCTAGCCAAGGCTTAGCCCAGCATGAGTGCGCTAATGCTGGGGAGGACAAGGAGGACGCCGACAAGGAGGAGCAAAGCGAAGGAGAAAAGAAAACTTACAATGGTGGTGCTGTCAATAGCAGCCAAGACTCTGCCCTCGAGGCTAGCCGAACTTCTGACACAGAAGAAGCTGAAAGCCAAACTTCTAGCAGGCAAGATGCTGGCGAAGACATTCCGAAGGACGGTAAGGTCGGTGGCGCCGGAGACAGCAACAGTACTTCCCTCGACGCTGGCCAAACCTCTGACCACGACGCTCGCAAACAAGCTTCAACCCAGAGCACCGCTGGAAAAGATATTCCAAAGGACGCTGACTGCATGCAATCAAAGACTGCCGAGGAGGCAGAAAAGACCCGCACTCCTTTCATGCATGGTTTTCTCCAGCTGGACAACACCAGCAAGGACAACAAGAATATCATCGTACTCACCCTCCTAGCAGCGCTGGTATGGTTTGAAGTAGGCGGTCTAAAAAGTTTTGAAGTTGGATTCATGGAAGTGGGGCACACTCATCTAGACTGCGATCAGCTGTTCGCAGAATTGCCCAAAATTCTTGGCAAGGAAGCGGTCGAGTGCCTGCGCAATCTGCTGGAAGCGGGACAAATGGCAGGAGCTAAGGTGTTCGTGGTGAATGATTGTGTCGACTCTTTTCTTTCCGCCTTTTTTTTCTTTTCTCTCTTGTCTTTTCACTTTCTCTTGCCCTTACACTTGGTATTCATCGAGTCCTTCCTTTCTCTCTTTTATTTTCTTTTCTTCGTTCTTTTCTTTCTTTTTTACTTTCTTTTCTTTTTCTCTGCCTGTCTTTTCTTTTTCGTTTCTTTTCTCTCTCTCTCTCTCGCCCTCTGTAATGCCCCCAACGATAGCTCGTAAAAAGTCGGTAATACAACCAAACACAGTCCTCAAGAATGAGAATGATGTCTCGTTATATTAGCTCAGTGAAGCCAAAAAGGAAAACGGCAACAGACCAGGAATAAAATGGCATCAGGTCCAATCCGGACAAATAATACTGAAAAACAAGCTGGTGCACCTGTCATCAGGAAAAGATACTTTTTACCGGCTATCCGGGGGGTGATGCCTACAGTACCCCCTCCCGATTTTATGACGGAAATAGCATTTTCGTCATACACCTTCTGATTTCTTTCTGCAAATAGTATGCGCTATGGAGTCATGCCACACAGCGCATCGACCCACGGATAGACGCTAAAAGACGATAAATATATCCTCATACGGCACGTCAAAGCGGATTCTCTAGCCTTTCTTGTAAAGTTTGAACTCCTTCCCCTCAATTTTTTTTCGGCAGTATGTCAAGAACAAACGTACTATTAACAAAAAAATACAAGCAACGTGGTGCTGTAGTACGATTCCCCCTTTGATCTCCTTCTTCTTCTTATCATTATCATTATTATTATTATTATTCACAGGGAGATCGTAAGTACATTGTCTTTTTTAATGACATACCCTTGTATAAGGCGGATATCCTATGATATAGTATTAGGGGGCCAGTCCTAATAGCTATATCCGAAGTCGAGGTGTATGTACCCGACCCTGCGATATACCGACACAAGTAGAGATTGACCGTGCTCAGGTACGACAGTATATAATCTATCGTAAAAAATAATTTAATGAAAGTTTCAGAGAACATTTCATTTTCGAGAACATCATCCCAGGACTTGGAAAGGGTCATACCTGGGAACACCATCGCTCAATACACTAGCGATCCCGTATACGGTGTAGTATCATCGTCGATCGACCTTTCGCACTCGTATGTTGCGATCAATGCCAAGTTATATCACTGAGTCTTTTTAATATTCATATTGATAACTGATGATGCATGATCAAATCATGATACGCCGTGGGCAATCAATCAGTTTATTTGAGACGCATAAAGAAAAATAGTTTCTTTGTCACTGCCTTCGTCGTCTGGCGCGGATTTCTTTGCCTGGTGGAGGACCACCAACAAAAGTCAGATCGAACTTTGACTGTTCGAGAATGTCCCAGATCTTATTAGGGATTCCGCCCAACGATAATTCAAAAGGGACATCAAGCACTCCTCTTGGCAGTGTCTGAATGGTCCACGCAGTGTAATCCTTGTCTCTGGGAGTAATTGTATTATCCCATGTCTCGAGACTTTTTGCGTCTTTATATACTGGCAGATAATGTCTTGCCTTTGGATCCTCAACCGGGTCCATACTTCTCCAGAACTGGAGTATCGGTTGTACTATCTTTGCGGCTGATGATATTTTGAGTGTCCGTGTGACACGCATCTGTCGTGGGACCGCCACGACCCGCATCAAGTATAAGTCTGAGAGAGTGTCATCAGCGACATGTTGTTCCGCTGGTCTCATCAGATAGAAAACATTTTTCACCCATGCGATGGTTGCTATCGCATCGCCTTCCTTCCATCGCTCATGGACAATCTCAACGTTGCCCGCGTTTGGGTCAGTGTCCGTCCCCTCCTCCTCCTGGTGGACGTCCTTTGATCTCATCGACCTCATCGCCTTCCTCGGTTGGTCGTTGATAAGATCATTCCGCGCTCTCCTTAGCTGTGCCTCTGTGGTCTTCTCCTTCTTTCCGCTATGCTCTCGCGGAGACTTGGACTGAGTCCCCACCGCGCTTATGCGGTCAGTCTTCTCCTTGCTGTCCACCTCACTCTCCTCCTTCTCAGCTATCGGTGCCCGATAAGCATCGTCTTGGTCTATGCCAGCCTCCTTGTGGATGGGCGGCACCTCTTTGAAATCATCCTTCATCCGTTTTAACGCCTCCTCAACGGATTCATCTTCCAGTAAGAAGGGATCATACTTAATCAGCCTTCTTACATTCACAATTTGCACCTTCCCTCTACCCCTGATCTTGTAATTCAGAGGTCCCGTCTGTTCCATAATCTGATAAGGTCCTTTCCAGTGAGTGAACAGCTTAGAGCTGACTCCCTTCGGGACTTGAGGATGGTACAATAGTACAATATCCCCGACCTGGAACTTGATCTGATCCAAGTGCGCTTGTCGCACCCCTTCAGCATCAGTCTTTCGGCGCTCCGCCTCTCTATGCGCCCTGACTATTTGTTCCGCCTCCATCTTCACTCTAAGTCTCATCCCAAACAACTCATCCGCATCCGCCCAAGTGTCTTTTGGGTGAAGGAGCGAAGTCGGGATATCAGGCTCACGCCCATATACTAACTGATATGGCGAGATTGAGCTCTTCGAGCCTCCTAACGCCGTAGAGGGTAGACAGTTCATTGCAAACGCAAATGATGGTGCTGCCTCGACCCATGCTCTTTGATTCTCCTTCTTCGTGCAATACAGCTTTAGCGAGGCTTTGAGGGGTCTGTGTACCCGCTCGATTTTCCCATTTGCTCGCGGGTTATAGGCAGTAACATATTGCCATTTCATCCCGTAATACTTAGATAGTTTGTCGATGACCTCGTTATTAAAGTCCGAGCCTCGATCAGAACATATCTTTCTTGGTACTCCGATCTGTGAGATGATCCTATCGATCAGCGCCTCGGCCGTCGTCTTGCCGGTAACGTCTTTGACAGGGATGATCCACACATAGTTGGTGGCTCTGTCAATAGCCGTAAGGAGGTATTTGTAACCATCCTTCGATTCTGGGAAAGGTCCCACATGATCAATGTGTATAAACTCAAACATCCCCGCATGAAGAGGAAATTCGCCAATCAGGCCGAAATTTGCCTTCAGTGGTGTTTTGTTTATCTTGCACGGGATGCATGCATCCACCGCCTGATCTATCTCCTCCTTCATCTTCTTCCACCAGAATCGCCTCGCTACGAACATATGAGTTCGTTGTCGACCCGGATGCGCCAAAAGTGGGGAATTGTGGGCTGCGACAAATATAAATCGTCTCAGACTCTCCGGTACCCAAAGGGTCCATTTGTCCGGCTGTGACGCATAGCGACCGTGAAGGCCCTTGTACCACAGTAGACCATCTCTCCATCCCATCTCCTTCATCTGATCGTTGATCGCTTTCGTCATCTTCAGCTCATCCGGGTTCTGATATAACTGTATCAGTTCTTTAAACTCCGGATCTTGAGCCTGTTGTTGCCTCCATGCGGTAGGCGAGGCTATATGAATAGTACCATCTTCTAGCCGTACCCCGATTCTTTCCGGGTCATCATCTAGGTCACTTCTCCGCTCTTGAGGAGGCTCCGCATAAACTTCCTGCGTCTCCTCTTCCTCTCTTATGTTCGCCTTCGCATTCTCATATACCTCATAGGACCACTCAGCGTCCTCCTGGGTATGTAGCTCACAACATATCCCGTGATCCGGGCCTTGTGGACTGTACCGTAGACCTGTGCGGTCATATCGGACTCCACTCGCCATCTCCATCGCCTCAATGTGGCTGACCTCATACACCTTGTCAGTGGACAAGTCTTCCATCTCCACCGTGGACACCAACGCCGATACTTCTGAGTTAAACTCTAGCCTAGAGAGGCTATCAGCGACCACATTTCGCTTTCCCGGTAGATGGACCATTGTAAAATCGAAACAAGACAAGAACGCTTGCCACCGCGCCAGCCGTCCAGTCTGTTCATGATTCATCAACCATAACAGGTTATGATGATCAGTTCTGACAGTAAATTGAGGTCCTCCCCACAAATACTCTCTGAGCCTCTTGAGGGCCCACACCACCGCTAACGCCTCTCTTTGCCTTGTGCAATAGTTTCTCTCCGCCGCACACAACTTCCTACTAATAAACATGATTGGGCGTAATTTCTTCTCCTCATCCTCTTGTTGTAATACAGCCCCAATCGCAAACTTAGATGCGTCTGTATCGACTACGAATTGTTTCGTAAAGTCGGGCATCGTTAACACCAGTCCTCCGTCTTTCGGGTCTTTGTAAATAAGATCTTTGAGCGCATGAAACGCTTGCAAAGCCTCTTCGTCCCACTTCTCAAAGTCTCCAAAATCTATCATTTTCTCCACTTTAGCCCGTGTTGCACCCCAATCGGGTATAAACTGGCTATAGTATTGCGCCATCGCAAGGAATGAGTGCAATTCAGTGCGGTTCTTCGGTATCGGTCGATTCATAATCTCCTCCCTCTTCTCTTTGGATATCGAGACTCGATTATGGGAGATCTCGTACCCTAAGTATGTCACACTCGTCTTGGCAAGTTGACACTTCTTTAGATTGCACTTCAGGCCAAAAGCTCCGATGCGCCTGAATATATCGGACAAATGATCGATATGCTCCTCCATTGTGTTAGAGTATACGATAATGTCATCGATATAGCAAAATGCATATTCTCCCGCCTTCTGTCCCCGCCTTCTCATAAAGCCACCGTCAGACAAATCATCGTACTGACTGCTCAACATCTTCTGCATCGCCTTCTGGAAAAGTCCTGGGGCTTGCTTGAGGCCCATCGGAAGCACTTTCCATTGGTATATTTCCATACCCACCACAAACGCCGTCAGCCATCTGGACTTTTCCTCCAGTGGTATCTGCCAGAAGCCATTCTTAAGGTCAATGACCGAATAGAATTTTGCATTCCGCAGTACTCTCCTTCCTTCTTCTAATGTCGGGAGAGGATTTCTCTCTTCCTCCAGCACCTTGTTAACACGAGCATAGTTAACTGTCAGGCGCCATTCTCCTCCTGGCTTCGGCACTATTCTCGGTTGTGAGACTATTGGAGATGTTGATCTCTCAATAAAGTCCTCATTGAGCAGCTGTCTTGCTAGCTCCTCCGCTATCTTCGCCTCATGTATACTCAAATTCGCCCTTCGTGGTGCCGGTGACGGCTCCGCACCCGGTATTTTGTAAATAACCGCAGTGAAATCTTCAGGCTTGACACCACCTGCATATGGAGGGTCAAAAATTTCCTTGTTCGCCTCTCATTTGGCTTTTAAAAGCTCCTTCTCCTTCTCCGTGCCTACTCCTTCTTCCAATATTTTCCGCGCCGCCTCTTGAAAATCTTCATCAGACATCTGCTTATGCTGCTTGAGGGGTTCTCTGTCCTCCTCCAAGCCTAAGTCCTCTTCCGAGACATCATCTAGGCCCGTCTTTTCATACGTGACCGTGTCCGGCTCATCATCTTTACCGAGCTCCACCAGCATGTCAATGAGTCTCGCGTATTGCAAAGGAGCTTTACGGGTGTAAAAACCATCAAAGCATGTGAATGCTTGCGGTATCAATTTCAACTTGTCGAGGTCTCTGAGCTTCCGCTTGTATGCACTGCTCTGCTCACGAGTTCCCATACGACAAGCCACCACTAGCTGTTGCTTGCGAGAGGGTACCGGTATAGGATGATCAATAAGCCGGTCCCTTATTTCCTGCGCCCATATCGCCTTCTCATTATATGGCAGGATAATAGTATACGGCTTATTATTTTCGAATAAAGTCCGTAAGCATTTCTTCACTTCAGACAGTGAACGGGGCCACGTGGGCTCGTCACCCCAGAAATCAGCAATAAAACTTTTAATAGTTTCTGGTGGAGTATCCGGGATTCGCCCCGTTCTCCTTGGTACAAACGCCTCCCTTTTTTCTTCTCCTACTTTCGCATGGAAACAGTATCCGTTAGTAATATGGACATCTGTTCCTACTCCTTCCGCGAATCTCGCCAACGACGGGCTTCTTTGTGCGACACATATAATCTCCTCCTTTCGCTTCTCGATTAAGTCATCAATAGACTTTTTGTCCCAATGGCATGTCGGAACTGTGACAGTGCACACTTGGGATTCCCAATTGTCTGTCCAGGACAGTTCATCCGGTCTTACGACATGGGGGTGAACGTACACCTCAAGTGCCTCATGTGCGATGGCCATCTTTTTGTGATCCGTCGCTAGACTCAGCTCATAAGCCTCATAAGAGTCAGTAGCGTTGAAGGGATCAATATCGTTCTCTTCTCCTCTTTTTACTCCATATATCACTCGCCGTGCGGCGCAATCAATCACAGCCCCCATCGTAGCCAATTGGTCATACGATAGTAATATTGACCCGTGGTAACCGGGGACGACATAGAGGTCCATACGGTATACTCGTGCGGATTTCAATTTAAAGGTCAGTGTGATGATTCCCGTGATATCCGTCCGGCTGCTCACTCCTTTGAGAGTGCGGGTTGACTTTTTCATATTTCCGTCCACCCAGTCCCGGTATCGATTAAAAAACTTCCTGCCGACAATATTAATATTCGCCATCGTATCATTACCAACTTTTAATATTGTCTTCAATGTTTCACAATAAAGTTCCGTATAACACAGAGCATCGGGCCTGTGTATATTGGCTGCGAGAACAAGAACTTTACGTTCCAAATTTTGGAGTCTTGTCTCTAAGTTTTTCAAGTCCTCCTTCTTCTCCTCCTGCTTCACCTCATTAACATTTTTATTATTCTGCGGTACTGGTGCGTTTACTATTTGAGCGACATTGTCTTGTGGTACTTGAGTACACACATTGTCTTTTTGCTCGCCACCCGCCGCGACCGTAGACATTGAGTCTGTTCGTGGTTGTTTGCTTGGCCGAGGCGATACGTCTGCCATTGGCCTCCTCGCCTCCATCGCAAGTCTCGCCTTCCTATTTGCATCAGTTATCATTGGTAACCGTGCTGTATGAACGGGTATGAGACTACCTTGGGGCTGCAGTCTCTGTGTACCCACATCTTTGTTTTCACATAGAGGAAGCGTTGGCCCAGTCTGCACAACAGCATTAGAAAGCACTGTGACTTTAGGGTTAAACTTCACAGTCTTCTCCTTCCTCTCTTCTTCCCCCTCCAGTCATTCCACCACCTCGAAACGATTACCTTGAGTAGTGTCCGGGTAGGATGACGTATCGGTCTCCGAGGCAGTGTTGTAGGCCTGAGCTCGACCGAAATTCGGGTTGGAGCTTGCCCACGAGCCTCCTCCTCCTCTGGGTGGGGGGGCTGGAGCTCGAACAGCTCTCCCTCCATAAGGGGTATATCCCCGACCTCCTCCTCTTCCTCTCTGAGGGGTTCCCTGCCACCTCGAGGCTCCTCTCCATGTTCCTCGTCCTCGTCCTCCTCCTCCTCCTCCTCGTCCTCCTGCTCCTGCTCCTCCTTCTCGTCCTCTTTGAGAGGCCTTTAAGTTCTTTTGTCTCTCCCTTTCCTCCTTCTTCTCCTTCATCCTCTTCATGTAGGTAATGATTGCCTCTCGTAACTCCTCATCATCACACATATTGGCATACCAACCTTCGTTCACAGCGGCAATCTGAAGCATATTGAAAAGGCCCGGTTCCTTGCCTTCCGTCCTGCTCAGAAAATTTGCCCTTGCTGTTGGGTTCTGCCTATCATGATTGAAAGAGCAGTCTCTGTTCTCCATCTGTGCCTTACACTGCAAGCCCGCGAACCACCTCCAACATGCGGTCTTCAGGTCTGGCTCTCTCTGTCTCTTCCAACCGGCAACTCTGTTTGTGTACGTGGCTTGTGCGCCAACGGGTACACCGCCTGCCTGTGCCGTATGTGCCTCCGTGAGCGAGTCCATGTTTGAGCATGCACTCATCACTTCTTGAAACAGTGCTGACGGAGCAACGCTTTGAACCGTATTTTCGAACACGTGTGTCTCGAGGAAGTTCTTGGACTTCACTGAGCTAAACGTCGAGCATTGTTGTATGAGCTGAGTAAGCTTACTCGGGTTAACTGTGTGTAACGCCGAAAAGAAATAGAGGATGATCGACTTGCGGCCATAGAATAGCCCATAGGAGGAAACTACCTCCGTAAGGGTCGCCGCCAAGCCAACAGCACTCCTCAAACTCATCGCCACTGTCTCAAAGATTTCAAATCCTATGAGAGTACCAGTGCAGAGATGCTGGTATCCATGAGATTGAAAATATGAAATGAGTGTGGCCACCGCCAGTTCACACTGAGCGTCTAGGCCTGTTGCATTGTTTCTCTTAATCTCCTCCTTCTTTCTCAAAAACTTGTACTGTGTCAGATCAAATCCCTCCGAGACTAGAGATTGGTCAAAAACAGTAACAAGGGCCTCGTATTCCTGCGTTTCGTCGCAAGGAAAAGCCTTCATGCAGGCATTGATCTCTTTGAGCTTGCTCAAAAGCGAAGCATCAGAGTCTTTGTCTGAGCTCGTCTTGGCATATAGCATGAGACTTGCCACTCCTCCTTTCTTCCCCTTGAAGGCGTTTATGATGTTCTGTCTGTCCTTCTTCTCCGTGTTTGTGACCACCACCGTAGTTGAGCCTGAGGGTGCAGGGGCTGGTGGGGCAGGAGCTGGTGGGGTCAAATATGTCGGAGGGTGTGTCTTTGCACCACTCACTTTTGCTTTCATTCTTTCCAGTCTCATCGTCTTCTCGAACTCCTCATTCTCTTTCGCCTTCTTCTCAGATATCACCAGCTTTTGAGCATGAGTGATGAAGGCCACCAATTCAGAAGCAGATCTGAGAAAATTATATTTCTTCACATATTGGTCAACACCTGCTTTGTTGGCGACCGGTGGTGCGTTACTAAGTGATTTAAGGACAGAGTGATCCTTGGTAGGAATCCATCTCTTCCATGCCTCCTTGTGCAGTAACGCACCCATCAACAGTCTGATCTTGGTCAGAACTCTGTCTGTCTTCTCTAACTCATCAATCACAGGATGAGTTTCTCCTGCTGCCTTAATGCTTTTTTCCATCTCTGCCTTCCCCTCCTCCAAGGCCTTCATTTCCATCGTAAAAAAATGAAATATGCCACTCGAGTTTTTCGAACCCAGATTGGTCTTCATTTTTGTTACATCGACTGCCTCCTGACCAGTCGCGAGGAATCTGGCCGTTGCTCTTGGGTTTGTGTACTGGAGGTAACCCTCACATCGTGGGCCGTATGTACGTTCCCAAATCAGGGTTTGAGTGTACACCCCAAAGATAGCATCGAGTAATTCAAGGTGGGTGTGTGTGTCCCCAAACTTGATATGCTGTATCTTCTTTCTCTCTTCTGGATCAGAGACCAGTTTGCCGAGGAGCTGTGCTGTGTTTGATAATAGGATATAGACATCCTTTTTAGCACGACTTTTCTCTCTTCTTTGATTCTGAGGGATCCACACATAGGTGTCCTTCTCTACCCCCATCTTGTTATCAAACTCTTCTTTAGTGAGGTCATAGTGGTCTTGCACCCATTGTTGTTCCTCCACTGTGATCTCCTCTCCATCACTATGAATCAAGTCGATCATTTTTCGTCCTCCTCCTCCCGTGTAGGCAGGTGGTAAGGGATTACCATATGCTCCTCCTCCTCCCGTCTCTTCTTGTTCAAATCCTCCTTCATCTTCGTCTCCTCCATATCTTCCTTCATCATCCCAGCCCTCTTCTACTCCTCCTCCTACTCCTTCATCTCCTCCTCCTCCTTCATTCAATCCTCCTCCTCCTCCTTCATTCAATCCTCTTCCTCCTCCTCCTCCTGCTTCTTCTTCTTCTCTTCTTTGATCTGCCTCCGAGAATTCACTCACTTCGGCGGTCTCTGTCGACATGATGTCGTAGTAGTGATCAACAGGAGGACAGTGTCAGCTCCTATGTTTGGTTTTTGTTCGTTTGTGTTCTGTTCCTCCTTCAGTCGATTGACTAGTGAAGAGAGAAACTAATAGAGAGGGTAGGATAAGATTCCCTGTCCTCTATGAAACACTGTTTGTATGTTTGTTTTTGTTTGAGAAAAATAGTCTTTGAGACTTTCTCCGATTTCTTGTTCTCCTTACTCAGATTACTTTCTCCTCCTTCTTTTCTATATTGTATCTAGTATGAGGCACTTGGACCTACACACAGATAGTAATAGAGAAGCTAGAAAAGCTCTCCTTGAGAAGTCGACAGTCGGTCGGATAGGTTCTCAGACCTACCTTTAGAAAACGATCAGAGATTTGCAAAAATACTCTGACGTATGTGTGAGATAATGCAGATAAATGCACAAACTAGAAGGGTAAAGTGTTGTGCTCCTGTCCCTATGCTTGTTTGTGTTTTGTGTGTGTTCCTTCACTCTTCTGTCCACCTCCTTCTTCTTGGTCTCTGTGTGAGAACAGCAAGAACGACAGAGAGTTTGTATCTGATGTCTCCTTGTGAGCACACAGATACTGATTGGGCTAGAGGGTACGAGACACCTGCTTGAGACCAATAAAATTATTTGTTTTGTGAAAGAGTTATGAGGGAGCTGTGTTGGAGTATTTGTTTTCGTCTGACGTCCCCGTGTGAGACAGGTCAGTGAAAATTCACTCTGTTGCCTGTGTGGCAAAGCAGAAAGAAATCACCCTAGTGATGTGGACTCCAAATGTAATGCCCCCAACGATAGCTCGTAAAAAGTCGGTAATACAACCAAACACAGTCCTCAAGAATGAGAATGATGTCTCGTTATATTAGCTCAGTGAAGCCAAAAAGGAAAACGGCAACAGACCAGGAATAAAATAGCATCAGGTCCAATCCGGACAAATAATACTGAAAAACAAGCTGGTGCACCTGTCACCAGGAAAAGGTATTTTTTACCGACTATCAGGGGGGTGATGCCTACACCTCTCTGTCTGGAGTAAAATAGTTTGTGTTAACTTTTTTAAATAAATCAAAAACAAAGTGTGTTAATCTTGAATGTCGGCGGGAGGGGGGGGGGGGGGGTTGTGACCAGAATGCGTAGTGGCATACATAATGGCGGAGAGAGACAGAGAGAGAAATGGGAAGAGAGAGAGAGAGAGAAAGACAGACAGACACAGACACATTCAGAGAGAGAGAGGTGAGACGCGCGTACGATGTGGCCTGAGAGGTTAGTATCAGGCTGCTCTTATGTCAATAATAAGTTTATGTACGCAATGAAAGTTTCCAGCCTCCTAGATCAGTCTATTAATACAGTTTCCACTTAATTATATCACATTATTTTTGAATGCCATATTAACATATTATTATGGTATTCACTCAATTCGACGTGACCCAACTTATGATCAGTTAACCTAATTAATACTGTAACTGTCAGTAAAATCAGTGAAGGCATTCAGCCAGTCAGTCATTGCAAAGTAAATCAGCCCGCAGCCAGATCATGATTGTAGTTATAAATATTAACAATATCAGTGACGCAATTCTTTAACTATATTGATTTTAATATTACTTGAAATGTAAAGCAGTGTTACAATTATTGTATTAATAACTTGATATATAGTGATATTTATTACTATTGTAATATCATGATAGAACTTGTGCTGAATACGTTTTTTTATATAAATGTAGATCTAACTATTAAAGAAGTCCAAGTTTGTATAGATCGAAGTAATTTGTATTAATAGAAACTTCATGCAAGTTTGTATATAGATCCAAGTAATTTGTATATTACTGGGTACATTCAAGTGTCAAACTCAGCCATCGAATTTTAGTTAAGGGTCAGATTTCAGATTAGCGGTCAGATTTCGAATTAGTGGTCAGAATTCAAATTAGTTCAATTTAACGGCTATATACGTCCGCAAAATCTATTATTTTTGCGAAATGTTACCGTTTAATTTGAACTCTTTTGAATTCTGGCCGCTAATCTAAAATCTGACCGCTAATCTGAAATCTGACCCTTAAATCAAATTTGATTGCTGAGTTTGACACTTGAATGTACCCAGTAATAGATTGAACTTTTTATAAAAATCAAAGTTTTTATAAAAATCAGTTTTTATAAAAATCAAAGTTAAAAAAAAAAATCAAACTTAAAAAAGAAATTAAACTTTTTTATTGAAATCTGACATGAAAATGTATCAACTTGAGTGTCGACAGTAATAATATTCTTATATTTTTCGACGTATTGGAAAAGTTTGATTTATAGCAAAAAAATCTATTAAAAAAATTGACGGATAAAAAGTTTAACCTATGTAAAAAACTTTGACTTATATGAAAAGTTTGACCTATATAAAAAGTTTGACGTGTCAAAGTTTCTATATAGGTCAAAGTTTCTATATAGGTCAAAGTTTTTATATATGTAAACCTTCTTTATTGTTGTATAATAAAGAAGGCTAAAATGAATGTCGACAGTAATACCGCAAAAACATTAAAAACAGTAAAAGGCATCTGTCAGTACAGTATTACTAATATGTCTTCAGCATGTGTGTACATGTAAAGTATGTCACATATCTATTACGAGATACAACATTTTCTTTGGAAATGCCATACAATTATGAAAAAACGTAACATACAATTAGGAATTTCCTATGGAGATGGCGAGAAATCACGAGGCCTGGGGTTAGACAGATAGGTAAACCAAGTGCAACACAATTTCGTTCTACTGTTGTTGCTTCGTTTGCTTGTTTTTGAAGCGATCTTGTGAGACGAGGAACTGAAAACAAGACACTCAGACACTCACAAACACAGACAAGAACAAGAACAACAACAACAACAACAACAAACAAGAACATCATCGTCATCATCACATCTTCGCCATCAATAGCAAACTACAACAACATGCGCGACCAAGCGGCACATGGCGACCTCGGATACGATATGATATACGATTTTTCAGTCAGTGCTTTTGCTGCGTCAGCGGTACTGGTCGCGCGCTTGGCTGTGTGCGCCGGCCCGCGCGCGGCGGAAATTTGGATTGTACGCAGTACTCGCGTTACGCGTGCCCAGCCCGCGGTGGGTGGCGCCGCAGGTACCGGAGATTTGCGGCGGGTGGTGGGAGGTGGCGGAGTGGGAGTGTGTGGTGTGTGAGTGCGCGGCGTGGCTGTGGCTGCTGGCCCACGAGTCGAGGCTATTGGCGGAGGAGGCAGAGCTAGTAGTAGCCTCAAGGTCGGAGGCCGACTCGAGCGCACGCAACTTGCTCGTCAGCTTGCTGTCCAGGTTCACCTGGAGGAGAATATATATATATACACATACATACATATATGTGTGTGTGCGTGACGTAGGTAGATAGGTAGATAGGTGGCTAGCCAAGTATGAAGAAGGTAGATAGGTGGCTAGGTGGCTAGGTGGCTAGCGCTGTATGCGAACCTGGCGAGGTGACGAGAAGGACCAGGCCGAGGAGGAAAAGCTGGCCGAGGGCAGATAGGACGAGCCTGAGACACGAGACATTCAGGTGAAAACATCGATAGACCAATGGATAGCCAGTCAGACTAGATGGAAAGATGAAGCTGGCAGAGGGCAGACAAGACGAGCCTGAGATATGAGACATAGGTAAATAGATGAACATAGAAACATAGATAGATAATTGGATAGACAGACACATAGATAGAAAGATATTGATATGTACCGTTGGAAGCGCAGGGGGGTGTGGCGGAGGAGAAGGGTGCGGTGGAGGAGGAGGAGGAGGAAGAGGAGGAGCAGGACGGGTAGAGCAGGTGCTCCTCACGCTCGCGACGCTCCGCCGCCGTAACGGCGCGAGTGTGGTAAGGCGGGGTAGGGCTGTGGCCGCGACCTAAAGCAGGGAGGTGTAGGTAGGTAGGTGGGTAGGTAGGTAGGTAGGTAGGTAGATAGGCAGGCAGGCAGGTAGGTAGGAAGGTAGGCAGGTAGGTAGGTAAGTAGGTAGGTAGGTAGGTAGGTAGGCAGACAGATAGATAGATAGATAGATAGATAGATAGATAGATAGATAGATAGATAGATACATATCTGATAGATGAGATGAGACGAGACGAGACGAGAGACGAGAGACGAGAGACGCGAGACGCGAGACGAGAGACGAGAGACGAGACGAGACGAGACGAGACAAGACAAGACGAGACGAGACAAGACTAGACAAGACAAGACAAGACAAGACAAGACGAGATGAGACAAGACTAGACAAGACACGACAAGACGAGATGAGACAAGACGAGATGAGACAAGACGAGATGAGACAATGAGAGATGAGACAATGAGAGATGAGACAATGAGAGATGAGAGATGAGATGAGATGAGATGAGATGAGATAAGGTAAGATAGATAAGATAAGATAGATAAGATAGACGGCGCGCGTGTGGTGAGGGGGGGGGGGGGGGGGTCGGGACTGTAGCCGCAACCTTAGAGATAGACAAAGAGGTAGGTAGGTAGGTAGGTAGATAGGTAGATATAGATAGGTAGATAGATAGATAGATAGATAGATAGAGGAGAGAAAGATAGACGGATAGATCGATAGATAGACAGACAGACGGACAGACAGACAGACAGATAGATAGATAGATAGATAGATAGATAGATAGATAGATAGATAGATAGATAGATAGATAGATGAAATATCGACTAATGTCAGAAAAAAGGAGCTTCTGATTTCGTCAACCAGGAAGTCTGTGGGTAAAGTATTAACCCGATGCCCAGCTAAGCCGTGATGTTTGCACGGAAGGGACTGATACAGGCAATACCAAAGCTCCCTAGTACCAGGCGGGGCCAGGGCTCGTTCCATAAAGCGCCCCTTGCAGAACGAGCTCCCACCTCCATTACAGAGGGCCCAGTAAGCAGATGGAGTTTCGAGACTGTTCGACAGTCTAGTATAAACCGACAGAGCACTGTGGGTTTTATTCCGGGCTCAACAAGCGAGAAAGGGCACCCTGAGGGAACAGGATTGTGCTTCCCGTCGCTATTTCGGCATGTGACTTATAGGCGTATGGCTAGGCACACATAAGGCACCCCACCACGGGCCCAGCACACTCACACCATCCCCTAATTCTCTGTCTGTCGACAGATGGCACCCATTTCAAAAAATCAAGCCCAAGAGAGGGTCAGTGACACCTCAAATGGCCTTGGTTCATTCCGTAGAGTAAGTGATAAGATCAACTGATGAAATATCGACTAATGTCAGAAAAAAGGAGCTTCTGATTTCGTCAACCAGGAAGTCTGTGGGTAAAGTATTAACCCGATGCCCAGCTAAGCCGTGATGTTTGCACGGAAGGGACTGATACAGGCAATACCAAAGCTCCCTAGTACCAGGCGGGGCCAGGGCTCGTTCCATAAGATAGATAGATAGATAGATAGATAGATGGATGGATGGATGGATGGATAGATAGATAAACAGACAGACAGACAGACAGATAGACAGATAGACAGATAGATAGATAGATAGATAGATAGATAGATAGATAGATAGATAGATAGGTAGGTAGGTAGATACCGTAGTAGCTATGTGGCAGGATGTGCGCCTGCAGGTTCGGCGAGCCCGGGTCGAGGCAGCCCGTCTCCTCCACGTCCGCCGAACTGCCAGCACACCACACAACACCACATGTAACAACATAGCACAACGCCGAACTGCCAGCACACCACACAACACCACATGTAACAACATAGCACAACGCCGAACTGCCAGCACATCACACAACACCACATGTAACAACATAGCACAACGCCGAACTGCCAGCACATCACACAACACCACATGTAATAACATAGCACAACGCCGAACTGCCAGCACACCACACAACACCACATGTAACAACATAGCACAACGCCGAACTGCCAGCACATCACACAACACCACATGTAATAACATAGCACAACGCCGAACTGCCAGCACACCACACAACACCACATGTAACAACATAGGACAATCCCATCACATCACATACACAAGACATGACATAACATAGCAGTGCCAGCACACCACACAACACCACATATAACAACATAGGACAATCCCATCACATCACATACACCAGACATGACATAACATAGCAGCCCGTCTCCTCAACGTCCGTCGAACTGCCATCATACATGCATACATACACACACACACATACACACTTACACTTGCACGAACACTGACAAATACCTTCCATACGCATGTGCATGTGCCAGCGCGCTCGAGACGGGGCCCATTCCACTGCCGATGTACGCACCCATCAGCCTGTCCCTTTCCTTATCATCGCTGCTCTTCCCTTCCCAGGCCGAGCAACCGGTCGGCGAGATTTGGCCCATTCCGTTCGTTCCGGCCAATTGCAAGTTGTTGCAGTTTAGGTTGAGGTTCGGGTGGCGGTGTGATAGAGGTAGACTGTGCATTTTTGGGGAGGTATTGTGCCGCTTGCGACGCCAGCGCGCGGAGCGTAACGGCAGCAGGCGGGGCTGCAGAGAGGGCGGGGAGGAGGACGCGTGCTGCAGAGAGAGAGAGAGAGAGGAGGGGGGGGAGGGATAGGGAGAGAGAGAGAGAGAGAGAGAGAGAGAGAGAGAGAGAGACAGAGTACATATACAGAAATACATGCAGACTTGCATGCACGTACACATACCACACCACATAAAAAACCTCTACTCGATTACTTAACCCCCCCCCCTCCCCCTCTCTCTCTCAAACACACATCTACCTCGCTGCCAGAGGAGCCCGAGCTTGCGCACGAGGAAGAGGGCGACACGGAGCGTCTCCTGTTGCTGGT
>WBZZ01006683.1:107500-132500 GCA_019918135.1 Paulinella micropora | reverse complement strand
TTTGTGGTTCTCTTGATACTTCCTTTACGCATCCCTACGAGTGGCAAGTATTTTCTATTAAAACGGTGTTTGCATTTTTTTTTTTAAAGGTAAGTAAGTAAGAAAGTAAGTAAAAGTAAAGTAAAGAAAGAAAGAAAGAAAGAAAGAAAGAAAGAAAGAAAGAATCAGTAACTTATTACTCAATTATATTTTTCAACTTTTGATTTCTTTTTCCTTGATTGGCACTCTACGGTTCACCTTTTTCATTGTCAAGTCCCTCAGACAACTCAGCTTTCCTTCTTCTTTTTTGTCATTTTAGTCGTTTCTGTTCTACTCTAAGTCTTTGTGAGGTTTCTGTTCATTCATATCTTGGTCTGGGACATGAATTTAAACCGTACCAACTGATGTTCGTGAACGTAGCCTTCTTACTTCATCCATTCTCTAACTCCGAGTCTGTTTTGCCTTGCTTGTTCCTCTTTCTGTTCAATTCTCCTTCCCTTATGCCTTCGATGTTCCGAGTTTCACCTTTTCCTTTTGACCTACCTTTTCTTCGTTTTTCCTTTGTTCCCCATTACTTTTTCGTTTCTTTGATGATCTTTCCTTATTTTCCCTTTCGTCTGTTCAAACATCCTTTCTTCTCCTCTGAATCAGTTTCACTTTTCCTTTTTATTTTCACCTCCCCCAACTCTCTTTGCAGTCTCAGCTGCTGTTTTCGGAGGCAGCGTCTCTTTGTTTTCCCCTGTTTTTACTTATGTTCGCCTGAAGCTTCTTGCGTGCTTCCTTTTCAGCTCTCAATACGAAAACTCTTGTGTAAAAAATGTAGGTTTATATCCCTATAAACAGGCGAAACAAATCCTCCGTCAAACGTAAAATTTGGCGCAAAGCGCCACCATGACACCACTCACAAAAAAAAAAAAAAAAAGAACTTGATATGATAGGCATCAGCGTACAAACTACCAAAGTACACCCGAAGCGCCACGGGGAGGCGCGAAGCGCACCGAATGAAAAACTTTCATTTGGTGGCACCCATGACCAAGAAAATGACGCAACTTCGCGCACCGAATGAAAAGCTTCTGTGGCAACCATGACCAAGAAAGTCACGGTGACGCAAAGCGTCACGGCGAGACGCGAAGCGTACCATGATGAAAAAAATTCTTGTGCCGCGCCGGCCACCTAGTTTTATTTCAACTTGAAATAATGTATTTAGTCATACCAGCCCACCCTAACGACAATTATCTATTTCTCCATATCATCATCAGTTCTGACTGTAATATTTGTAACTGCAACTTGAAATTCAAAGCTTTGGCGGCCGGGTTTGGGGTTGTGGCCTAGTGACGTGTTCATTATATCTAATTTAATTTAGCATCAGCTAGTAAGAGGTAGATACAAACTTCAATGGTTATGAGCCTTACCAGCGCATAAAGACCATTGTAGATGAACACCCCCAAAAATGTGAATAAAGTTGCTGTTTCAATAAATGCAAACATTAAGTATTGAATTTTACAATTGACAAAACCTCCGCCATTGCTTTTTGTGATTTAAACCGGCAACCGGGCCGTCCCCCTCTTACCGGCTTGCAAATTCCAAACACGAAGAATTTAACAATACTGACTGAAACAATTCCCGCCCGTCCAACTGACGATGCCGCCGTCGTGATGGTCGGGGGCCTTGCCGAACGTCATGTTTAATTTTGCCATGCCACCGTTTACATCGTCCTTCTCCGTCATGTCCTGATCATGCCGATGCGTGCCTTTCCGCTGGAATATCCTTGCAAACGTCATGCTGCTGCTGCTGCTGGCGCTGCTGGCAGCCTGCTGCTGTTGGCGCAGCTGCTGCTGCTGCTGGCGCTGCTGGGGCTGCTGCTGCTGTTGGCGCTGCTGCTGGCGCTGCTGGCGGTGGAAATTGTGAAACCAATCTTTACCTCGTTTCCGTGCCAGTTTATCGATATGGTTTCTGAGATTCTTAAGATTAGGTCGCCGCGGGACCACGAGGTGGGGATAAGGCAGTGGTTCACTGGGCGCCTTGAAAATCTTAATTTCTCCCACGGGCATCCAATGTGCGTCGTCGCAAGTGTTTTTGTACTACATATACACTCCGTCGCCATCCCAAGCTTCTTTGCTTGTTTTTTTCATCAGCAGCGTGTAGTACCACATTTTTTCTCTGTTGCTGGTGAGTTTTCCAGCGCGCAGGTGTTGTAACCAGCTGTCATGAGAAAAAAGAAAGGAAAGAAAGAAAGGAGAGAAAAGAACAAAGAAAAGAAAAGAGAAAAGGATTACCAAGTGTAAGGGCAAGAAAGAGAAAAAGAAAAGAAAGAGAAAAGAAAAGAAGGCGGAAAGAAGAGAAAAGAAAAGAGAGAGAGAGATCGAAAGAAAAAAAGAGAGAAGAAATAGAACAAAAGAAAGAAAATAAAAAAGGAAAGAAAAGAAAGAAAATAAACAGAAAGGAGAGAAAAGAGAGAAAAGAGAGGAAGAAAGAAAGAAAAGAAAGAGAGAAAAGAAAGAGAGAAAAGAATTCGAAAGAGTACCAAGTATGAGGGCAAAAGAAAGAAAGAAAGAAAGAAAAAAGAAAAGAAAAGAAAAAAGAAGAGAACCGTGAAAAAAGAAAGAAAACGAATGGAACGAAAAGGGTTCTGAAATTCAAAGAAGCAAGACTAGCAAGCAAAAAGACGAGACAGAGAGAGACTTTGAGAGAGAGAGAGAGAGAGAGTATACGAGAAGGATGCAAGGAATAGAAGAACTGCGAAAGAAGAGAAGACCTGTTGTCACTCCGACGCGACGCGGGAAAGCCATCCAAGCTCCTGGCTGAAAAGAAAGTAATAAATAAATAAATAAATAAAAAAAGAAAAAAAAGGATTCAACAAAGAAAAGCCGAAAGACCTCTTCTTGAGTCGGATGAGATGTCGACGTACCTGTGACACACAACATGGTGAAGAGGAGCAAGAACAAACACTTACCAACTTGGCCAGTTTATTTTTGCACCCAAAATCAGGAAGCACGCAGCTGCCCGGCCAAAAATCTAAAACTTCGATTCTTCTAGGGGGCACCACTCACCAATCCTTCCTGGACCTGCTGCCAACAGATTTTTGGCCGGACAGCTGCGTGCTTCCTGTTTGTGGGTGCAAAAATTCAAACTGTCAGTATGATAACCTAGAACTCGTCATGAATTTTTGTAAAATTCACGACTTCGTCCAGGTTGTTGCAGCCCTTCCTATTGATTATAATACAAAGAAACAAAAACAGCCAAAAAGCCTTCTACAGCACACTACGAGAAAAATATATGTATCTATCCGACACTTTTAAATTACTTATTAAGTAAATAAAAAAGTGTCTAATATAATATGGTTAGAAAAGTTACGAAAGGTGATGTATGTGTCTCTAAAGATAGAGTTTATATAAAATGGTGTGAGAATGGCGTGAAGAAGAAGAAAGAAATATGTATAACAAAAAAGATGTCAAAGGGAGAAGCAGAAAATCAAGCAAGGGAGTTTTACGAAAAGGAAATATTATCAAAATACGAAGAAGATAATAAAAATACAGATTACAAACAATTAGTGAAGCAAAAGAAGTCAGAATGGAGAAAAGAAAAAATTAAAGAAAAATATACGTGTGTCTGTGGAAAGACGATAGGAATATACTGCAAATACACACACGAAAAAACTCAGTTTCATACAAATTTTTTCGCTGAGAAAGAAGAGGTTATGATAGGTAGTGATAAAGTAATTCGCATAGCATATAGAAATGATGACATAGAAAGATATTATGAAAATAAAAAAACAAATAATTAATTTTATTTAAAACAAATATTATTTATGTATTTATATAATATGACAACGACGAGAGTTGTGGGTGTTTCATTTGATGGGAGACAAGATAATATTTCTTATCTCCGAAGAAGTAGTGAAAAAGTTTTTATTCAACACGAACCAGAAAATAAAATAAAAATACGATAAAGGTTGAAACAGAAAGTGGAAAACAACTTGGATGTATTAATAAGCAACTAGCAGAGGCTCTAAAGTTTAAAGGAAGAAAACAAGTTCAATATTTAATCTATGGAGGGAGCAATGGAAAACATTATGGGTTAGAAATTACTATCCCTTAATAATTAATTTTATATATTAAAGATTTTTGTTTACTATTTATATACTATGGATAGAAAACCGATATACAAAACACCAGAAGAGAAAAAGGAAGCCTTACGGAGAAAGGCGAGGGAATTTATACAAAAAGATCCAGAAAGACATAGGCAGAAATCCATGGAGTATTACAACCAAAATAAAGCAATAATAGCAGAAAGAAGAAAGAAAAAAGAGATGAAGTAAAGCAAGCATTACTTAAGTTGAAAAGAATGGAGGAAGCATTGAAATAAATTACTATTTAAATATAAGATATTATTATATTTATATATAACGGATAATTTATTATTATTTTTTATAATTTTTATAACCGCATTGATATAAAAAAGTATGCCACCACCTTTACCGCCCAGGCCAACGAAGGAAAATGTAGAACTAGCGAAGGTAAGGGCGAACTTAAGGGAAACTAAGACACAGGAAGCGAAGAAGCGAGAGGTAAAACTTGTTGAACTAAGACCAATAAAAAACAGAGGTATAAATGGATATACATACCCTTTCAAAGACCTTGACATTAACTTCTATGATATGGATGCGATTGAAATATCAATTATGAGAGCAGTTAAGGATGCCAAAAATAGAGGTCTGACAAACGAAGCAAATCTTCATATTAAGTTTGGTTATATAACAGATGTTGATGATAGTAAGTTTTACAAGTGGAAAACTTTTAACTCAGTTAAATCAAAAGATACACATGATTTGTTTCGTGATATATATCTATACAACGAACAAAATCTTGAAGCCAGTGTGAATGGATATGAAACAATTATTCAACATATAACTATTCAAATTATCCAAGAAGACGGAGGCGGTTGTAATGATACAGGAACAGATAAAAAACATAAAACACCCGAAGGAATACATATTAATCCAAGAAGCAAAGATAATAATTGTTTCTTTCATGTCGTTAAAAAATTCTAAATCTACCTTTGAAAGGAACTTATCCAAGCAAAAGACGATTTATTTCAGAGCAATATCAAAAATACGTAAATGGTGAAATTTGGTTTGATGAGATTGTAAATTATCTTATTGATGCGGATGTAGTCTCACTTTATCCAACGGCAATGCTTGAACTATTTATGACTGGCGAAATAAAGGAATGTGAAGGAGAAATGAAAGGCAAACTCTGGATGTATAATGTTGATTACATATCTCCAAAAAATATATTACATCCGCGGGTTCCGTATAGAGATAGTAAGGGGTGTTTAAAGTGGGAGTTAAGAGATATGAAATACCAATGGCTAACTTCAATAGATATTGAAGATATGATTGAACTTGGCTACCAAATCAAAATCAATCGTGGATATTACACTGAAGAAGCTGAACCAGTATTTAAAGAATATATTTTGGACTTATTCAAGAAAAAACAAAATTCAAAGAAAGGAACACCTTAGTATTTATTAGCAAAATTATTCATGAATGCTTTATATGGAAAGACAATTCAAAGACCAATTAATTCTGTAAGTAAATACATAACAAAAAATCATGAGTATTGGAAATTCTGGGCTAAACACGTGATAACCGATATTGAAAAGTTTGAAGAGGCTGATGGTGAGTTATGGTTAATCAGTGGTATTCCAAGAGATAAGCAAGAAAAAGAATAAAGAATTACAAAACCAACTCATTATGGAGCGTTTATCCTAGCATACAGCAGACGAATTATGCATAAGTATATGACCGAAGCCAACCCAGACAACGACCCAGACCGAGACTATTATTATACAGACACAGACAGCATTCAAAGCCACGTAAGAAACATTGAACGGATAAAGAGATTTAGAGATAAAGCAATCGGCGGAATGGATGATGACCTTGGAAAATATTATAAAATAATAAAGGGAATATGGGTAGCACCAAAATTATATATGTTGGAGTATGTAAAAAAATATGAAGAAAAAGGTAAACTCATTTCCACTTTAGAGGAAAAGGTTTGGATTTGAAAAATTTAAATCTAACCGCTTATGAATTAATGGATAAGGGTGAAAGTTTAACTAATACCAGAGACTTTATAATGAAGAAAATACATACTAGCAGAAACAGCAAACAACAACATATTGAACACTTTAGCAAACAACATCAAAAGAATGTTGTAAAAGTAGTTAATAAAACAAGATGGTGCGGACGTGAATTTTATACAGATAATGATAGTATCCCTTACGGATACCAAATGATATTTTAGAATCGCGCTCTCGTTTCACTCCCGCTTATTCTAAAACATCGATGTTTATCAACAAACGAGAATGAGCGAAGCGAATGAAAGTGTAGTTGATAAATATCAATAATTAATTTTTTTCCATAAATTTTTTACCAATCTATATAAACACTAGCCTATAGTCTAGTGTGTTATAACAATTTTCTACGAAAATTTTATATAGACCGATGACCACCCTCACCAGACTATCTGAAAAATTTGGACGACTTTCAATTGAGAAGAATAAGGAATTCTTTTCAGTAAGAGATGTCCAACAGATTATTGATGAAGAAATTAAGGCAATTGAAAAAAGTAGAGAAGGAAAGCCAACTGATGTTTTTCCATTTGGTAAGTATCGCGGAAAGAAGGTTTCAGATATTGCTACCATTGACAAACCATATCTTGAATGGGTTATGAAACAGCCATGGTTTGATAAATTTACAGACATTAAAAGTGAAGTAAAAAAATATTTATAATGATATTTTATTCACCCGCTACACGGTTTCATAAAACATCGTTTTTCTTTTAATTATTTTTTCTTTAAATTTTTTCCGATGTTTTAGAATAAGCGAGAGTGCGGAGCACGAAGCGCAATTCTAAAATATCAATGACTGACCTGAACACCAAACAAGACTACTTAAATGAAATTGAAAAATGGAACCTTGACAGCGAAATAAAAAAGCCAACAATTAAATGGACTAAGCCCGACATTGTTTCTTTCTATGAGCAATACAAGACAAGGGACGACAATGTGAAAGTAGTTATTCCATTGGAGACCATAACGGACAACTCCAACATAGTTGAAGACTCCAACGTAGTTGAAGATGCGACCTTCGGTCAGCAAGAAGAAAGCACACCTTTTAAGACAACTGATTTAAAAGAGACTGGTATCACTGAAATCAAGGCAAATGTGAGCGAAGCGTCACAACGTGGCGAAGCCACTTGTGTAGGTGAAGAAATAGCGAATGCCACATGTACAGAAGAAGGATTATATTAAAGAAAGAAGACCAGCAAAATGAAACTGGCATTTTTCTTCAATATGGTAAGTATTAAAAAAATGAAAATTGAAGATGTTGCTAAGATTGATAAAACATACCTTGAATATTTAATGTATCAACCTTATTTTAATAACAAAGATGCGGTAAAAAAATATTTGTGATGATATTACACTGTCTTTCGTTTTTTTTCTTTCCGTATCACTGGTCTTCAATAAAATTAGCGATAACATTGACATTTGAACCATTATTGGCAGTTCCAACGGATTTCTGTGTAAAAGTCAATACATCATTAGGAGTCAAATATATATCATAATTTCTAAGATTTATTTGTTGAGTTGATTGAGAATTTACATAAAGTTTAAAAATTGTTGTTCCGTTTGCGATAGCACTCGCCTTTATGTCAGTATCTACAATTGAATACTTAGAATCAACATCTGCAAAACTTGCTCCAGTTAGTGTTCCATTTAATACCATTTTTGCTACACACGACTTACTATCTTCATTTGTAATACTTATCAAAGTCGGATAAACATTTGAATAATTTGTTAAATTAGCACAGCCAGCATCAAATACCGCTTTGTTTCTTATACTAATAATAGGACTTTCAGTGGTGTTTGCTGCTTTACTTCCTTCCACTTCGTTTGTTATACTTGTGTTTATTGTATTCGTTCCCTCAATGAATAAACTGGCACTCGCTGTTTTAAGAGTTTGTATTCCAGTCTTTGCATCATTTCTCATTACTCCAGTAAAAGGTAATGTCGTATTTCGCAGGCTTACACCATTATTAGCATTCGCATACTCAATCATATGAACTAATTGAAATAATCCTGTTATGGGATTTTCAATATAAAACTTAATAGCACCAAACCCAAGATACTGAAATTGAATTTGAAACACATTTCCTCTGCTCCAGTCTCAGTTTGGCATAGCATAATTTCCATCGCAAGGGTCGTCCCAGTCTTCTTGGTCAATATAATCTACAGCACCTCCCGCACAATGTGCGATATTCATTTCTGCTTGATTTTTGTAAAAATAAAATCCATCAACGAGATCATTTCCTATTCCAATATATGAATAGTAGTCTTTTGTATCATCCGTTGTCCATAGAGCAGTAAAGCGGGCTAGGACACCATTCCAGTTCTATATTTTATTCTCCTTTTACTTACCAGTCTAGCATCTGCCGTAGCATCAGCAGTTGTTTTCAATTCAGCCATATTATTCAAAAATGACACAGACGATTTTGTTTCTGTTTTTGTCCATATCCTAGTATTAATTGTATATGGAAAGATTTCTTGTAATACTGGTGTTAATTGACCTACTACTGCTTCGCCAAAAGCGGTTTTTGAATTATTTGTTTCAATATTACCATCATATCCAACACTGACATTTATAAATTCTCCGTCTGGATTTTGTGCGATTAAGTTTCTTTGGTGGGACATTTGAGAATTTCACTTCGTGCTACGCACTCTCGTTTTATTCTCAAACGTCGTTTTCCTATATTATTATACAAGAAAAAATATTTAATCTATTAATTTTTACTTTTTTGTTTATCACGATTTTTAGAATAAGCGAGAATGCGACAACATGAAGCGCAATTCTAAAATATCAACTCATCAAAATTTCAACTCCTTTAACAAGCACACTACGTTGAAGAATGGCGAATGTGTAATGGTTAAGATTAGTTATGTTTGCACCACTCGCATCATTACCTGTAGTTGAAACGAATTCATATCGCCTCTCAGTGTCTAGGCTTAGCCGCTCACCTCATAGCCGTCGGTGTCCCTATCGCACAGCGGGCGGTTACTGTCCCAAGTATCTACATGGAACCAGTTTTAATGATAGACATCGCTGTTTAGGATAGCACTGCCCTTCAACTTATCCTTCAAAATCATATAGTCCTCATTTTCCTTTATGTCAATATCAAACTGCTGGAGGCGAGAGCCGTCAAGTGTTGTATAGTATTTTAAAACCTTTACGCCAGCTCTGTTGTCATTATCAAAAGAAGTATTAGCACTCTCGGTGAAATGAAAGGTTGAAGTATAAATACGACGAATTCTTTCACCCTGCGAGCGGTTCATCTTAATAACATAGTTCTGTTGGTTTGTTTGAAGACTTTGCTTCCAAGCGATAGGATACTCAATCTTACATGGAAAGCCTTCACCCGCAATCTTTTGCTGGACACCGAGGATGACATTCGGGTCAGTCTCAACAGCAAGGAATAGATTTAGGTTAGAGACGATAGCACCAGAGGTCGTAGCGGCAGCACCAGTTGAAATAGAACTTACATTAGTGCCATAGAATGAAGAGCGGTTGGTTTCAGCCCACACAATCCGCATATCCAAAATTTCATTAAATCCAATAGTCTTATCCAGTTCAAAAATAGTGCCAAATAGCATACCCAAAGGAAACTTAACATTAATAACAGGGGTGGCAGTATTATCACCCCCACCTTCAAAATATTTAGCCTCCTCAAAAGGAACATTAACCAAACTATAATCCCCCGCAGTGCTATCGGCGAGATCGGTATCATTATTACGGCGGGCATTAACAAGTGGCACTTTGTAATATCCTTGAACTGCAGCGACCAATCCTGCAGTATTGCCTGCAGCAGTAATTGCCGCTCTTTCCGCTACGGTTCCAATTTCAACTTTTCCAGCATTACACTTTTGAAGCATAGCACCGCTACCCACAGCAGCACCATGGTTTTCAAGTGCCATAAATTTTTCATATTTAATCTCGGGTTTCCAAATCATCTTAGTGTAATTACCCACATGTTGAAGATTACACAGATACTGCCCGCTTCGGCTTCGCAATTCAATAGTTTTAATCATAGACAGACAATGCATATAGATACGATTGTAGCAACCAGCACCACCAGCAGCAGACGGAGTGTAAGTAAATCGCAACACACTCCTCGCAAGGTTCAAAGGACGAGTAGGAGTTTCAAAGGTGTTTTCCATACCACCAGCAGTAGTAAGTGCGACAGGTTGCGAGCCTTCACGAGTGGTAAGTTTAGTTAATTCATACTTACCAGTGAGCAGTTCCTTAGTCTGATGGACTAGTTCTCCTCCGTATTGGACACGCATTTTTTGTTTTGTTTTTGAAGTAGTGTAAATTAACTAATTCACCAGAATATATAATAGTATAGAAAAAAAAATAAATAATTCTAAAATTACCCAACCGCGATTTCAACAAATTGAAGAATGAATTAAATAAACTAAAGTAATTAGTTTCACGATAAACAAGTAAAGTCATAACGATACCTAAACCATTAAGATTAATTGCTTGGTCGTTTTCGTCCGTCAAGTAAAACCTGAATACATTGTTTGAATTAGCGGACAATGTTTTACCATACTCAGACCCGCTTCCATCATAGATAACAGACCCAAAAGGAATTTCGTTGGCTGTGTATATTTCTTGAAGCACGTGATTATCACCTTCATTCACCAAATCAGCTTGAAGATACAGAGTTTTTTCACCAGTTAAAATAATTACATTTGGCGATTTAATAAAATCATTAGCGAAGAAATATGTTGAATTTCTATCAAAACCCATTACCTCGTGAATACGGGTATCAGCATCAAATTTCAACCGCGGTTGAATACCTCCGTTATTTGAAACACTGAATGTTAATTTGCCATCCTCCGCTTCTGTGTTTGTATTGTTGCTTGAGACAACATAAGTATAGTCATTTGGACTTTCTGTCGTCAGTACCTCGGCCAGTTTATTTTTTAAATTGTTCATTATGTAGTTTCCCTCGGGTATTGTAATTAAAGCCTCATACCCGTCTTCGCTAAGTGTAAAAGTATTATATGGTGAAGCCACAGAGTAATACGACTTCGGAATGTGTGGGATTGTCTAGTCCCTTCATATTGACTTCGTGTTTAAAGTCTCTGTCTGTGCCAGTTATCCTATTTTCACTATTTATGTAATAGATACCAGAATTTCTTCCTCCCTTGTAGTCCATGATATATTATACGAATAATATTTTTTAGATGTATGTATCAAAATTACCATAACCATTCTGTGCTTTTAATTTTTCCGCTTCTTCTTCTTTTAGGTCTGTGAAACCACTGGCGAATTTAAACCTTACACCTTTTGAACGAAGGAGAAGAAACCGCATAGCAAACCATCCACATGTGTCTGAAGTATCACTCTGCTCTTTTAACTTATTTACTTTCATTAATAAATAACTATCTGGATGACTTCGGTCAATTAGTTGTTTCATTTGTTGTTGAAAGTCTTCAGTAGGTTCATAAAGTGCTAGCGGGTCATACACTTCCACGGACCTGTCTTTGTCTAGACTTATCCATACTGCTATCCAATGAGACCCTTTTTGATTATGACTATCTAAGTTCATAATGAATCCGTATCGCTTTCTGCTTCCGGGCTTCAACTTGTAGATTTCATCACTGGCTATCGCTCCGAAATACAATCCATATTTTTTCATTATGTCGTCTATTTCATTAGTCATTAGTCCCCGTCCCTCGCCCTGCTGTTGCTCGTCTGTCTGTTGTTGCTCTGGCTGTGGCTCCTCTGGCTGTGGCACCTCTGGCTGTGGCTCCGCAGAACTTATGCTCGGGGGTGGTGCTACATCTGTTGGTTGTGTCTCCGCTGGTTGTGGATTTGTCATTTCAAATATAAGTTGTTTAGCATCTGTTGAAGTTTTAAAAAGTGGTTGATCTATTGGTGATAGAGTGCTATTTACAGGAGTTTTTTTTTCTTCATTCTTTTTGCTTTTATTTTTAGCAATCATTTTTGTTGTAAATTGTTCTAGTTTATTCCATCCATCTTCTGCAGATGATATGTTTTCAGTGATTTTTTGTGTGTATAACCATCTCTTTAAACTGGTGGCGTAGTCGTTTGAACCTTTGTTTTTTATGATAGGGATATTAATGCCTGCTTTTTGAAGGTGGTTTATTATTATACGATTTTTCATTTTTTTAGTATTACGCCGATTTAATCTCGTTTTCTCAGAGAACATTTCATCAATAATTCTTCGTCTCTTTTCTTTTTCCAAATCTTTTGCTTGTTTATTTACTTTGTCAGTTATATCAGTTATGTTTGGGGAAGATGTAGTTGCGGTTTTCTTTGGTTTATTTATAGTTGAAGGGGGATTCGGTTTCGCTATAATCGGCTGGGCAACTGGAGCCGTCAATAATCCCTGTCTATGTATTCGTTCAGCATTTAGTTCTTGAATAAGTCGTTGTTCCTTCTTCTGTTCCCTATCCTTTTCTTCCTGTCTTTCCTTAATCTCCGCCAGTTCTCTTTTATGTTCCCTATCCATTATCTCTTGTCTTTCCTTAGCATCAGCTATGTCTTTTCTTTCTTGCCTCTTCTTTTCCTCGTCTAAATCCTCCCGTGCTGTCTTTTCTTTTTTCTCTATAGCCTCAATACCCTCATACTTTTCCTTTCTGAGTTTGTCAAAGTGGTCTTGAATTGCTGTTCTTGTATTCTGCTCAATCTCAGACTCTGGACTTTTCTTAAATCTTCCTTCTTTGTTTTTTTCTTTGCTTTTGGTCTGCTTAAGTATTTCATAAAAAGTTTAACAATTTGAAGTGTGCTCATATCATTTGTTTTCTTGCCAAAATTAAGATAATAGTTTTTACTCTTCTGGATAATATACGGCCTCCCGCTTTTATTTCTATAAACCCGCGGCGGTCTTACCTTAGGCTTCCTTGTTTTTTTGGTTTTAGCAACCATTGTATATTAACAAAAAATATTTCCACATAATTTCACAAATTCCGAAGGGATGTTGTGACGGGACGAAGTCCCTCACAAACAAAATATCATTATTTAAAATTTTAGTGCCCCGCATCCTCTCTGCTTTTTCTTGCCATATCAGAGTTTTGAAGCGGTGGCTTGGACAGACCCAGCATAAGACACTTCAATACTGCTTAAGGCTCCCGCAGTTCTAGAAATTACTTTGTTATCACGAAGGAATTTATTAACAGCCAAGGCCGTTTTCCCCACTTTTTGCCAGTTAATTTTACCGCCAGCCTGTCCCTTGCCTCCTTGCTTCTTCTTACGACCAGTTTTCTTTTCGCCTCCAGCCATATTTGTGCTTGAGTTAATTGTTCGTTTACCGATTATTGGAATGACTTCAACACTAGTTGTTTTCACTACCATTATACTATGAAAAAAAATATTTAAAAATCAAATAATTATTTTAGACGAAAATTAAAGTTTTTGCGAAGTTCATCATCAACACTTGAAACATACAGAAAATTAAATCTCTCCTTTGTAGCCTCGTGATACTTTTGAAGAAAATAATCAAAGTCACAAGTGGCTTCGCCACGTTGCGACGGGTCGCAGACCCTCGCAAAAGATAAGTCTAAGTGTTTATACACGAGTTCCATTTTATCCTGAGACTGACCCGGAAAGATTAACCAATAATCTAACTGCTTAATGGCTTCTGGCCGTAGGTCATTCAAATACTGACTAGACATAATCACCTTACTTTTATAGTGTCTGTTCCTTTTTAACAAATCGCTCACGGACTTATCTCTCAATCCACTTCCTAAATCGTCCAAAACAAAAACAACCTCTGGCGAATTATACTTACTTGGTCGCTCTTTCTCACCTCCTTCTTCTTTTTTCTTTTCCTTTCCGAAATAAAGAAACTGTGATTTCTCTATTTCCTCTTTGTCCTGTTTTATTTCTCCTTTGTGTTGCTCGTCATGTCTGTTCAGTTTGTCAAGTTCATAGTATATCACATTAACACCATCTGATTTAAGAAAGGTATAAATTGCCATTGGGTTTCCCCTGTTCTTAAAGTGCTTAACCATTGCTTTATAAATGTAGTCCTTGTGAATTGTTGAAGCAATAATGACAATACGGGTTTTTCTGTCTGTAGTCCGTTTCAGGCTTGCTCCCTCTGGATGGCTGCGGCGTAGACCTGGTCCGATTCACCAGCTTTCTTATCTCGCGCCACAAATGGAGGCAAAGGCTGGATATTCACACCTTTCGACTTCTTCACTCCTGCCTTCCAAAGCCAGGTGGTCTGGATGAGATGCTGGAACATATTCCATAACAACTGCATGTTGTCAGGGTAAGTGTCTCGTATGACATCAAAATCAGCTACAGCACTCAAAGCGCAGCGGAACTTAACACCTGCAAAGTATAACAGCAACGGTGTCAGTACAGAGTGCACGGACATTTCCATGCACAATGCATTGTAACTTCAATGCATGCAAGGATATTTCAACGCACTATGCATTGAAATTTCAATGCATACATTGAAATTTTCGAAATGACTTCAATGCATGCGTTGAAACTTCAATGCACAATGCATTGAAAATTTGCAAGTGACTTCAATGTATGCATTTAAATTTTAATGCACTATGCATTGAAATTTCAATGCATGCATTAAAATTTTCGAAATGACTTCAATGCATGCATTGAAATTTCAATGCACTATGACCCTCTGAAAAATACCAGGGGCCGGAAATTCTTAGGTCGTACGGATTGCGTATATTAAAGTTATAAATGCCGGAAAGCTAATTATGCATTAAAAACAAATAATCAATAAATATTAATGCAAATTTAATATATTGTTAGCGTTGAAAACACTTTAATCTTCGCTGTAGTACCATCTAACAGTTTGCAAACTCATTGCGAAATCAGTCCGCACAACGCGAACACACGTGTCCATGCTAAGGTTAATATATTATTATTCTTACAAATCATAATTCTACTCCAGCAAAAACACATAAAAATGCAATGAAAACAAACAGAAATAGTAAAACTGGGCAATAGGTGCGCTCGGAGTGATGAAATGGTAATAATACTGTGTTTCACACAATGTTCACCAGTAATCAAATTCCATTATCGGTTAAGGAATAGGAACGAATATTCGCAATATTACGTCCTACACTCAGAAGCCGTAATGCTCAAGATCCGTTCGATAAAGTCGGCATTGTCAAGAAAAAATACTGACAAATTTCCGGAGCAGCAAGATATTTGGAGGAAAAGAAATTCAGAGAGAGAGCTCCTAGAAAGAACGAAGACGTAGACGCCTGGCTCATCAGGTACCTACTGAAGAAAGAATGGCTTGAAAAGATAAGAGGAGAGAAGTTCGAAGAAGACGAATCAACAAACCGGTTGCTAGAGAAGCCGAGTACGCACCCAGCCTATGGTGCTAAATACTTTGCTGATCCCTATCGCATGGCACCAGCCATACGACCCAAGCACGACGACATAGGCAGCTAGAGAGGTTTACGTGCTTTGGGAGGCAACCAACAGACAGAAGAAGTATAAGAAAGGGAAGAGTAGTAGTAAAGCGGATGGAGAAGGAGCAGCTTTATTGCTAGCAGGAGAGGAAGAAGAGGAGGGAAGGAAGAGTGGGAAGAGCAAGTACAAACAAAAAGGTGAGTACGGGGGCAAGCATGATGGGGTAGTGACAGAACGGAAGGAATGGTGGCTCACTGCAGTTTGTTATAACTGCAGCGAGACTGGACACACTAAACGCTTTGGCCCTAAGCTTGCTAAGTCTAACAGCTCTCGTCGCACCCATAAACCCCACAACACCGCCCCTCCCAAGAGAGAAACCCAAAACAAAGACAGTAAGTTTCGTAAGAAAAAGGATAAAGGGGTGACTCTGATAAGAGGTGAAAAGGGTGAGGAAAACGAAGGAGGAGAGGGGGAAAACAACAACACAGAACAAGACGACAGTTCAGAGGAGGAGGATTATGAACTGATTGTCATTGAGGCAAAGGAAGAACAAGAAGAGGGCAACACAGCCCAAAGAGGAGAGGAAACGGAAGGGGAGGATAGTGAAACAGGGGAGCAAAAAGAGAACGACACTGAACAACCCGAAAGAGTCCGTGAGGGGGGGGGGGGGGGGGTTAGAATGTCGAGCAGCTCCCAGAATCGCTACTCGCTCGGAGGCATTCCCCCATCCAACCCCTCACCATCCACTATCACTAGTGATCAACGCCTTAACCCTTCGTCAACAACCCCTCCCAACCGACCCCCTCCACAGCACGAGAGTCTCGTGCGAGAAACTTCCTCGCAACCCTCTAAAAAAAAGAAACCGACGAAACCGAAACCGACACCGCAATCTCTCTTTCAAACGAAAGAGACAAACAAACACAAGACACCACAAACAATCACCCCCACCAAACAGACACCCAATCCCAAACGAAACACAATCCAATGTGTAGGGAAGAACTCAAAGGGGAAGCGGTGTGGTGTGAAATATGGAGAAAGTGGGAGCATAGGTAAGGCAGGCAGTATGAGCAAGAGGTTGCAGTATGCTAGTCTGTGTGGTTATCACTACAAGCAGGACCCACAATTCCCAGATGTTGATCTGGAACAACCCCCATCATGCCGCCCACCCCCACCAATGAGTACCCAAGTGAAGAGATGATGAAAAGATTGAAGAGAGAGAGAGGGAGAGCAAGGGGGCGAGAGGACAGCAACTTTCGCAAAAAGACTCGGCAATACCCGGACAAAAGGACAATGTAATTCCCGCTCAAAAACCCGAGTCAGTCATCAAACCTGAAAACCCGCGAGAAGAAAAATTCATGGCTGACTGTGCTGATATGCCAGATTTTCAAGCGCGGGCCGGGGAGGTTAAGGCAGAGATAGAAGCTACAAGAACAGTGTCTGTGCGACAGGGGAAAAGAGCTGAAGGCAAGGCATGGCCCCGTCACAACCCTCAAAAGGTCCGTCCCCGGTAGATAGAGTAGACGAGGATAGACAGGAGACACAAACAACACCCACTTCACAGCACAACTTGCACAACTCCACGCGTCAACAAAGCACAACTACGGAGGGGAGCAGTAAAAAGAGGGGACACAGTGGCAAAGTGATTAGTTTTGAGGATATAAAGAAGCTAGCTGAGTCACTGCATACGTGCATCATGGATGAGGAGACAGGTGATGTAGTGAAGGTGAAGAGAGAGAATGGAGTGAGGGTAGCTGAGACAGACAACCTACTGACAGACGTGTTTTGGGCAATAAATGACGTGTTTTTGTCGCATGCTGCGGGTACTACACCCATAGCAAGAGAGTCAGTGAGAGAAGCACGTTTGAAAGCTGCATCAGAAGAGTCAGTGAAGAAAGAGAGAGCGATTTGGGATTGTCAGATGAGACACAGTGAAGGACACCCGAGACCCCAAAAGACGGAATTGCAGCGTTTGCTGTTGTCATGTCGAATGGATTGAAAGACCTAACTGTGAAAGATGGGTTATGTTACGAACAGAGCGGCAAGTACAGTGAGTTCTACACAGAAATACTATCCGTGATAGATTATGGTATTATTGACCTAGCATGCAACCACAAAAATGCATTTGCAGAACAGTTAGTGGAGTCTATGCCTCACTTAGCCCAGATACACAAGGAGGTAGTGGCAGAGGGATCTTTGAATGCGTATTTACGCAAGTTACACTCAGAAGACGCATACCTATTCTTTACACCAAAGACAGCAGCTAGGAAGAAGGCAGCATTTGATGCGAAGAGAAGGGAAATAGACGGAACGTCAGAAGAAGAAGATGAAGACCCCGGAAACACAGAGGACTCTGTGGATTCTGAACAGATGAGAATAGAGAGATCACTCCCAATTTCGTACAGAGATTACAAAGAGGCGAGGGAAGAATACGATTGGATGCACGAGGAACGATACAACGAAGAGAGAGCTGAGAACGAAGAGAAGGAAAGAAAGGAAAGAAAGGAAAGAGAGGCGAGCAAGAAAGAGAAAGAGAAAGAAAAGGAGAACATGGAAGATATCGAGCATAACCTGATGATAGCAGAAGGAAAGGGAAAAAGCAAGAAAGAGAGGATGATAGTGCAGGACAGTGGATCGTCAAGAGACATAGCTTGCACGACAGTAATATTAAGCTGCAACCTCTCTGATATTGCCCCAGTCAGTCTGATCACTGGAAACGGAGAAAGTGTAGTGAACCAGAAGGGATAAGCAAGATTGACACGTGTAGATGGGACAGGAAAACCCGTGATGGTAAAGAAAGAGATGTTGTACGACCCAAGGGTGCCTGTGAACATAGTTCAACCGGCAGCATGGATCACTTTTACCTACGACCCAAGGGTGCCTGTGAACATAGTTTCAACCGGCAGCATGGATCACTTTACCACAGTTCTGTTATTCACCAGAACGGACAGTTGCTTATTCTAAAGCACCCCATAAGAGTGAAAGAGAGTGACGTGATAGTCAGGGGGAGAATGACGCCGGGAATGCTATACTGGTGGGACACGGAATATGACGAACCTCTTGACATTAACAAACGGTTTGAGCCCAAGATCAAGGTAAAGAAATCAAAGGCGGGGTAAGTGGGGAGGGAACCCCCAAGGAGAGAGAAAATAAGAAAGAAGGAGCTAAAGTTTGCGAGAATAGAGAGAGTAAGGGATGTGTGTTATATGCTATGTATCCAGAGAAGAGTGCAAATAAGAAGCCTGTAGACATCTACGTCATGCATCAGTGCAGCGGGTATAAGGCTATAAAAAAGACCTATGCATTAGGCAAGGCACTGGGCCGCAAAGAGGTCGGCAATGAAGATTTAGTTAGATATTGTGAAGCTTGTATGATGGGTAAGGCTAAAGAATTGCCCAGATTTGAGAAGAATAAGATTAGGAGAGCTAGTTATGCGAGTGAGATTTTGCACGTAGATACAGCCGGACCATGGGCAGTAATGTCCATCAATGCCAAGTACTACAAGTTTTGTGTAACAGACGATTATTCAGGTTGTATCTTAGACTTTTACTTAAGGCACAAGAACGAGTTTGTAGAGTGTCTTAAGCAGGCAGTAGCGTGGTTTGAATGACAGACCGGTAGGAAGGTCAAACTTGTCACGTGTGACAACGAGTTCGTTGCCCCCGTGGAAGTAATCGAATGGTGGAAACCATTGCAATTTATTTGGAAAGTTTCAGCACCAGGAGACCAAGACGGAAATCCGATAGCTGAAAAAGTTAATGACATAACAGCAGGGCCAGCTAGGGCTATGCGATATGAAGCTAACCTTCCACTTAAGTTTTGGGCAGAGATGGAACACACCGCTACCACACTACACAACATATTGCCAGCTACAACCGGACCACGTCAAGGGATTTCACCCTTTGAGCAGTGTTTGGGTTACAAACCGGCCATTCGGCAACTGAAACCAATAGGATGTATGGGAGTAATGTATGTCGGAAAGCAAGTTGGCAAAGGAAACTATAGGGGAAAACGTGTAATGCTCTTGGGATACGATGTTTTCAAAGAGCTTTACAGGGTTTGGGATGGCCGCAAGGTCATATCGAACGTACGCAACGTGCGTTTCAACCCCCATATAGTTGGAAAAGATGCACACCCACCCAGAGGAGTACAATGGGACGATGAATCTGAGGGGGAGAGTAGCAATGCAGAACAGCTTGAGCAAACGGAGACAGAACCGGAACAGACAGTTCAGGGGGGTTCAGAAGAGCATGAGGAAAAACATGGAGTTGAGGACGACACTGGTCCAGATTCCGGTCTTCCCATTGACTCTAACGAAAGCCAAGTTGTCGATCAGGACGACGGGGTAACACCCATCGAATCGCTTAGTGCGCAGGACCCTTCAGCTAGTCACCCAAGCCGGAGATATAGGGAAGGAGAAGCGCCAAACAAGGGCCTCACATGGGAGCAAAGTGACAAAATCACGACAGCTAACATAGTGATAGGGAAACGAGAAAGAAAGGAACGGACGACAGCAAAGCCGGACACACAACCAGTCACAACTAAGAAGGTAGTCAAGGAAAACACCTCATTAGAAAATGTCAAGGTAGTTGTACCAGCAGTAGCTTTTGGTGAACTATGGGCGAAGGAAGAGTATGGAGTCAGTTGGCAAGAAGCTAAACGAACCGGTAAAGTTTTGAACCATGCGAGAAAGGTGATAGACTTAAAGTTTGCAAACAGCCCAAGCCAAGTCACTTTGTATCTTTTGATGACGGACTAGTTGAAAAGATGTTAGACAGTGAAATCAAAAAGTATAAAGTAGACCCAATCCATCCACCCGGTGAACTAGAAGACGCCAAGTCGTCTGAGGAAAGCATACTAGGAGAGGATAGTAGTGAAGTTTTACTCTACCTCACACTACGTGTGCCAAAAGAGATAGTCGACGAAGGGCTAACAGCTAAGGAGTTGAAAGAAGGCATGGATAAAGAGATAGAGGCTCTTAAGTCTTTTAACACCTATACACGGATAAGCCCCAAGGAAGCAAAAGATAAGGGAGTGTCGAAGGTAGTAAGATTGACATGGGTACATAAAGTCAAGCTTGATGATAAAGGACGAAAGTTTGTCAAATCACGATTAGCTTTGAGAGGAGATATGCTAGAACCAGGAGTCAGCTATAATCCAGATCAGCTACTTGTACCTTGTGCAGCTCATCGATCACTACTTTTCGTAGCTAAGATAGCGGCTTGGCATGGTCACAAGTTGTATGGTATAGACTTCAAAAATGCTTACTTGAATGCTAGAATGAATGATCCTGTTTACGCGTATGCCCCAGATGGTTTAGACAGGGAAGGTCATGATGGCATGATATCAAGGATAGATGGAGCTCTGTATGGTGCCCCACAGGCAGGCAGACGTTGGTATGAAATCTTGGCCCCAACGTTAGAAGAGTTAGGATTTCGATTGCTAGACGCAGATCTATGTATGTTCGTTGAGAAAGACAAACCCATAAGAGACGCAATTATTGGCATATTTCATGTAGATGATCTTTCGGGCGCCTAACGAACGTGCATATGATAAGTTTGCAAGCCAACTAGAAAAGTTCTATCCCTAAAACGATTAGGTGTAGCCAAAGAGTTTAAGAGTATAGAAATAGAACAGGAAGGAGGTCGCATTTTACTACATCAGACGAGATATCAGAAACAGATCTTGAAAGACGTAGGATATGCAGACGCACGCCCGCTAAGCACGCCTAGCGCAGAACAGGAGCCAGAACCTATGTCGGAATCTAGTGTACTTAGGAAGCATTCCATTCCTAGCTTTAGTTGGAAAGTTACTATTTTTGACTAAGATGACTAGACCAGATGCAGACCAAGCTTTGAATGCAGCTAGCGTTATGCAGACTGTTGACGTCGGACTGACTTATGCAATGTTGGGACGAATTTTTCGGTACTTAATGAATTCATTTCGCGGTATTGCATTTCACGGGCCGAAATCATCGCAAGAAGCAAGGACATATCCCGGAATTACTCTATGGCCTGATGCGGCACATAAAGTGTGCAAAAAGACAGGAAAGTCTCGTACAGAGTATATAGTTCTATGGGGAGGTGACCCAATTGCATGGTTATCAAAACGACAATCACGGATTGCATTAAGCTCGAATGATGCGGAAATCTTCGCAGCAGTGGAATGTATTCGTGAAGGGTTAGCAGTTAGACATAGCGGAGGAATTAGGAGTAGCACAGAAAAGCCCATTAGAATTATTTGAGGACAACGCACAAACTATTTTAGCGGCAGAGAGAGGAATGTCAGGGTCACGCACTAGACATCTACCACTTGAACTACATTTCATGCATCACGCACAACGCGATAAAGAAATAAGGCTTGTAAAAGTAGGAACTAAGAAACAGAAAGCAGATGTATTAACTAAACATGTACCTAAGGATCGATTTGAGTACTTGGTTAGTAAATTCATGATCACTCCTAAACCATAAACCTTCTTAACGGAAAATTCGCAAATTTCCGCTGAGTTCACTCATGATGTTCTTTTGTGTGAGTGTGAGTCTTTTCTTTGCAGGCGATGTCTCTATATAGGTGTCCATTCGGGAGGAGACGATTGATTCCGTCGATTTGAATTCGAGCGCAGTTGAAGCGCGTGACCTCAAGTCACCATCGGTCAACGCGGCAAGAGCGGAAAGGAAGAGGAGGACGAAGCAGTCAGCTCAATTGTCGATCGCGAACGGGCATACTACAGTTATTAACGCTTATTCTGGGCTGGTCATAGTAATTAGTTGTAATCGTAATTTACACGCCAAGAAGCAGCCTTACAGGATTGCTATTATTTTGGTGGTCGTAATCATTACTCTAATTTGCAAGTTCGTGTCACGTCGTTATCGTACGAGCCTTTTACATCAGTTTAATTGATCTACTTGATCGAGATGCTTTTCAGCAAGGAATTGGTGATTCATATGGATCACTACGATTTACGACTTTCTACGTTTTGCGTCGTGTTACTATAGTACGTATTGGTATTAAGCTCACCAGGTCTAACAGGATATTGTGAAGTCACATCACAGGACAATTGACATTGAATTAAGGGGGAGCGTTGGACAGGTAACTTCGAGTACTGTTTAAGCCGTAATTATGATTGATTTCTATGTGCGGTAACATTTTACTAAGTCATAATTAGTAGTAACAGTAATGGGTAATCCAAGTCAATTGTGCACGTTACGCTTTTACCATTGTGCACCGGACCATATTATTGAGTGTCAGTTGCTGCTAGTCACGCACTTAGACTAGTTAGCTCTTTTGCAGTTCAGTGCTGCGTTTATGTCTTCGGATTAAAGTGGCTGTGAGCAACCTGGCTTTTAACGAAGTCTCCCGGCAAACCGCAAGTGAAAGGTAGGGTAAGGTCCGTGAGTGACCGGTTTATACCTAGTCATCGCATAGTGCAATAGTTGTTAATCGTAAATGTATTGATTGGCCCGGTAATTTGCATATCGACATAGAACTAAGGGGGAGCGTTGGTAGGATAACTACGTTTACTATTAGTGCGGATTACTTTGTGACTGGTAAGTAATTTATTCGTATAGTGGAATGACCGTATAGCTCTAGTGAATAATGGTAACGGACGTAACGGTCTATATAATAACAATTATGTAATAATTACAGTCGTGCGGACTTTATTTCAGTTTCATTATTACCTTTGAGTTTGTCACTGTTCTGCTATATACTTGCGGATTAAAAATGTCGATTGGCATCGTGGCTTCTAACGGAGCCTACTGTCTCCCAGCAAACCGGAGTGTACAGGTATTAAGTCCGTGAGTAACCGGGTAATTACCTAATCAACTGATATTAATATGTATACTTCCGTTTAAATTTATCCGTACCAAGGGCAAGCCTGAGTATTCTCTTATAGAAGTTATAGTGTTTCAAGTTAGTGTAAAATTCATATGTAATTTATAACATCAAAAACAAAGTTAAGTGCGTGGCCGGTTTAAAAATAATAAAACATATACAGTTAAATTCTTCAGATCACCCTGATTCAGAATCTGCAATCGGTTTTAAATTATTTTTAGTAGTTTTGACAAATGAAGCATTTGAAGTTGTAAAAAAGTCACTATTTCTTGTGGAAAATTTTTCGGAAACTGTCAAAAAGACAGGTCGGGCCGTAATTTTTTTGCTAATTCAATGTGGTGAAAAAATGGTTTACAACCACGATTATGATTAAAGAATCTGTTTTTGCTTGTTATTTTTTTAGCTTTTGAACTATTGAACGTTATACGATGCATCTCGATAAATAATTTGATCGAATTTTGAGAAAATTTCAACATCTCTGAGATACACAGAGTCGGCCGGAAAACAGTCCCTTAAGGGCAGCTGAACAAGCAAATAAAATTTTATTTCTAAAACAATTGACGGTCCTACAGCTCCTAAATAGGTTGGGGGAGTCCTAAAACACTATACCTTCAAATCTACGTAGTTTCTGTTGAAAAAACACATGAAACCCAGAAGAAAACTAATCAAAACTTTTTTGACATTCCGACATCTTGGACTTGCCTGCCTCCAGGAGTGAAGCAGACACTTCTCTATTTCAATATTTTTGCATCTATCGTAAGTATATGTCAGTGAGACATGATTACATACACTAAAAAAAAACTGGAGGAGAAAGGTCCAGGAAAAAATGTACAGGCATGTGTAGGTCAGACAGGTGAAGTTGTGAAAACCCAATTTTTTGTTTGTAGCTTCTAGGCAAAATGAACAAAAATCCTTTGGTGGAGCTTTAGTTTATGGTTGTGGAAGACGATTTCAATACTTAAAATTCTTCAAGCTGATGAATACTAAAATGTATATGGCCCCAAAACCAGAAAAATGCTGGTTTTGTGATTTTGAGTTTTTTCCTTCCACATACATTTACAAATAACACAAAGTTGGAGAAATACGTTTAACGATAGTAAAAAACGATTCACCTATTCATCTGTGCAAGAAATAATACTTAAACTACGAAATTTGAGATTTTAGTGTTTCGACAAAAAAAATTAGGTGGTTTTCTCCTAGCTGGTTTGTAGCATACAAGTAAAAGTATCAAGAGATATTCTGTACAAGTAATCAAAAACTTGGCACCCAAGGTTACTATGTATATACTTGGATAGCTTTAACATGATTTGTGGTAAAAGATAGCTGATGCACTCAGGGAACACCTCCTCTGGCATCTTTTCCTAGACCGACCGGCCCCGACACCCACCACAAAAAATGATAGAGTTCCAGGGATTTTTTTCTAAAAAATAGTCGGAAAATGCTACAAAAATGGGGCTCCCTCTGTATAAAAGGCATTTATTGCTTTCAAAAAAAATCATTGTCAATTATCTAAGATCAACACCTATATTACCGTCGACAAAAAAAAAAAAAAAAAAAAAAAAAAAAAAAAAAAAAAAAAAAAAAAAAAAAAAACACTTGTCACTTTTTTCTCCTTAATATTTTTCATTTCCTGACCATTTTGCCGTTGACACTGCCAGTTAAATTCGAATTCAAATTCAAAAGTAATTTTTTTTAATTCTT
>WBZZ01006683.1:87500-102500 GCA_019918135.1 Paulinella micropora | reverse complement strand
CATACATACATACATAACATACTAACATACATACATACATACATACATACATATATATACATACATACATACTAAATACCTGCTGTTAAACGCAGAGCTTGGCAAAAGAAGAAAACAGAGACTGCATACTAGCCACACGGGCATGTATTAACCCCAACCCGGTCGCACGCCCGTTTCCGACCGCAAAAAGAACGATTTCTCTCGTTGTTGCGGAGCCACGACAGGACAAGGGTTAACAGACGCAGCACCTAGGTGTAAGGTATGTAGGTATTTTTCATAATCTCATGTGCGATAGTGAAAACTGGGTTCAAATCTTGAATATCACAGCAGATTCTACTATTTCGATTTGCATACACTCAACCCGCAGCATTTGAGCAGCTTACTAAAAACAATCGAGCTGGCAAACTGTCATATCACTAGGCCAGGGATGACATTTTTTGAGGGCTGAATTCAGCCCTGAAAAATTCAGGGCTGAATTCAGCCTGAAAAATTCAGGTCTGAGAAAATTCAGGGCTGAGAAAAAATCTTCAGCCGTGAAAAATCTATCAGCCCTGAATTCAGCCGTGACCAAAAATGTTCCGCCCTTGAATCAGCAGTACTTTTCAGCGATAGTAGCCACGAGAAAGACTGGTCCTCCTCCCTCGCAAAAATTTTGGTGTCGGTGCGGCAAAAGAAAAAGACATTCCCAAAAGCTGAGCTTTTTTGCCACTTTTTCCTGGGTGGGTCAATTGGAACCTTGGAGCTCGTTGGAGAGAGCATGGTTTGCGAAGGTTTTTAGTGGAATCGAAAGCTGAGGTCTGGAGGCACTCAACAGTGGAAGCAGAACGTTCAGCTCTTTTTATTGGAGTGAGAGGGAGATAGGGAAGAAAAGTCTTGTGAATCGGGGGTGGATGGATAGTCGGTCGGTGGTTGTGTCACACATCTCGAGCTTTCCCAAGAGGTATGTACCAAAAGTTAGAGGAGGTGAATGCTGATAAATGTAATATTGTCTTGTCCGACGCAGCAGCCACTTGTGCTTTCGCGCCAGTCTAGCTTGGAACTTCTCTTGGAATTTCCTCTTGGTGTTTTTGGTAGGTCGTACATGGTCCGAGACTCACCGAGGTCTGGTGTAGTGTGTTGGCCTCCGCCCTAGCAGTCCCTATGGCAGACCCCTTCTCCAGGGTCGCAACAAACGTTTCGACTGTTTAGTTGAATGGTGGTACATGTGTGAGGTCCTAAAGGCAGCTAGGTGCCCTGCTTCCCACCTACCGCATTGCAGCCTCTGTACATGTGCTCGTGAAGGATTCTGAAGCGAGGCTCCCCGTGCTCTTATTCTTACTTATATGATGATGACATGTCTCGAGCTTGCTTGTGAGAGCTGTAGGAGCACACAAATCCATGCCCCTGCATACCACTGGTGAACTAGTTAGGAACAGATAATTTTCCTACTCACGCACCACCTACCTAGCCTACCGACATTGTGAAAAAATAGTTCATTCGTCGTGTGTTTGTTCCAAAATCATTGTTTACATGTTAGCTAGTGCTTCTGTGCCATTTCAGCCACCTCCGCCTTTTTATGTGTGTTTCTGACCTTCATTCCTTGAAAAAAAACTTGGAAATCTAGGATCGTTGCTAAAGCAACAACACTAGTTTCGAGTGACTTAAGTCCTCCAGAAACACGGAAATTCACGTGTATCTTGTTAGTAAGTATCTTTTACTACCTCTGTACGGAATTCCGTGTTGATCCGGGCTTTATTTCACTTGCTCATACTTGAATCCCCATAGCCTGCAACATAACGCCCTGCTCCTATGCTAGTCACTTTATCATTTCGTGCCCATCCTTCAGTTCCACTCACTACTTCCAACAGTATTTTTATTGTATTTTCTTTATGACGTTTAAATCCTGTTTTCTACTTATCACATACCTGGAACGAGCCCACGTACTTATTGTTTCTTGTGTTTCTTGCGCCGGTTCTGATTCAAGGAACATGGGCTGCTTGCGCGTCGCTGGGAAAATTGTGACCTCACCTAGCTGCCTACCTACCTACCTACCTATTTACCTACCTTCATACATACATAAATAAATTCGTATACATTTGTGATAAACCTACCTACCTACCTACCTACCTACCTACCTACCTACCTATACACATACATACATACATACATACATACATACATACACACATACATACATAAATCATACACACATACATACATACATACATTCCCCCCTCCCCCCCCCCCCCCCCGCCCCCGCCCCCCCCCCCCCCAAAGAAACAAACACACACACACACATAGTGCCGCTCCGTCTCTCTCTCTCTCTCTCAATCACTCTCTCTCTCTCTCTCACACACACACACACACTCTCTCTCTCTCACACACACACACGCTCTTTCACTCGCTCTCTCACTCGCTCTCTCACTCGCTCTGACCTTTTACGAGCTATCGTTGGGGGCATTACAAACACACACACACACACATAATCTCTTTTTCACCACACACACACACAACACACACACACGCACACACACACACAAACACTGTTTCACTCTCATCTCACTCACACACAGACGCACGCTTTCTCTTTCTCTCTCTCTCTTTCTCTCGCTGATAATTAGTATACAACTTATTAATATTAATATGTACCAATAAGTCATGAATTTAATACAAATCATAATATTTTTCAGCTGTACCAAAAGCAAGCATTCTTCATTTTTAAAAGTATTAATATCGTTAAGTGGAAAAAATATTGACAACAGTGTCTTTAATAACGAATAATATTTTATTAAGTATGAATGAAAAATATTGTCTTAGGTATCAAAAGGACATATAAGTTTTGCATTTTACGTAAACAATTTTTTATGAAATACGTGCCACCAGTTAGATTACCGGTATAATAAGTGGGAAGTGTTGTATTCAACTATGTACTCTATTAAAAGTATTTCGTAAATAAAAGAAAAAGTCAAAACGAAAGATATGTTTAGTTGTTATATTATTATTACCGGTATCGACGTTGCTGATAACTGCATTATCGTTTGCCTGGAAAATATTTTTTTACTTATTAAATTATTAGTAGTCATGACTTAGCTTCATCAATTATTAATAATAGACTTGATTCTGTTTGCCACTACGCAATCACTCGTTAATGGACATGCAACTCAAAGTTTCAAAGTGAGATGTTGATGATGAAGTTACGAGCGGTGTGCCCCGGGGACAATAAAAAAAAAGCGGGGGGGGGGGGGGGGGATTGCAGAAGAGAGAGCGCGAGCGAGAGAGAGAGAGAGAGACAGGGGGGGGGGGGGGGGAGGAGGAGAGAGAGAGAGAGAAAGAAGAAGATGAAGATGCAGAAGATGAAGAAGAAGAAGAAGAAGAAGAAGAAGAAGAAGAAGAAGAAGAAGAAGAAGAAGAAGAAGAAGAAAGAGAAGAAGAAGAGAGTGAGAGAGCGAGTGAGAGAACGAGTGAGACAACGAGTGAGAGAGCGAGTGAGAGCGAGTGAGAGAGCGAGTGAGGGTAATACAACCAAACACAGTCCTCAAAAGATGAGAATGATGTCTCGTTATATTCAAGTTGCTCAGTGAAGCCAAAAAGGAAAACTGCAACAGACCAGGAATAAAATGGCATCAGGTCCAATCCGGACAAATAATACTGAAAAACAAGCTGATGCACCTGTCACCATGAAAAGGTACTTTTTACCAGCTATCCGGGGGGTGATGCCTACAGTATCCCCTCCCGATTTATGACGGAAATAGCATTTTCGTCATGCACCTTCTGATTTCTTTCTGCAAATAGTATGCGCTATGGAGTCATGCCACACAGCGCATCGACCCACGGATAGACGCTAAAAGACGATAAATATATCCTCATACGGCACGTCAAAGCGGATTCTCCAGCCATTCTTGTAGATTTTTGAACTCCTTCCCCTCAATCTCCTTTTTTTTTTTTTTTTTTTTTTTTTTCGGCAGTATGTCAAGAACAAACGTACTATTAATAAAAAAATACAAGCAACGTGGTGCTGTAGTACGATTCCAGCAGAACCGCGCTTGTGTGTGCATGTGTTGTCAGTGTGTGTTTCAAGTGCAGAGAGAGTGAGGAAGGTAGCTTTGCATTCGCAGCAAGCATAAGGTCCTGGGTCGGGTGGCCGTTCTTGTGATAGGTCGACGAGGCCGGCACGCCTTTGTCCCATAAGATCCCATGCCTGATCTTGAAGTACAAGGTATCTGTGGATGGGTGGGCATGTAAGGCAATGTTAGCGCCTTCAGCAAGTAGAGCGTTCTGACGTGCTCGTTCAACGTCGGGGACGTCACGTGCTCGCCAGTTCTCAAATTGCTGAAAGTTGTGCTGAGCAAGAAAGCATTTTTGTAATTCGCAAAAACGTAGAGCATATTTATCAATATCGGCACGAGCAGATAGGTATGGAGAGGAGGGCAGAGCATAGTGTTGTATACATGAGGGGAACGAGAGAGAAGTAAAGTCATCACAAAGGGGGTAGAGTGGTGATGGGGATGGAGAGGTTGAAACATCAGTCTTACGGTAAAAGTGGTGGTTGTTCGAAGTCTCAGTGCGTGATCAATGCTCATTCTATATCCCCTCTCACTTCAGGTGGCACATATGGCGGGCAGCAGGTTTGGCCTCAGCGTCAGCCACAGCAGGCTACGGTTCAGTCAGGTTCCCCCCCCCCCCCCCCCGCCTTGGTGGTCAAGTCAAGTTGAGTTCATGAGCTGTTTCATGGCTTGCAGAGAACATTCTTCAGCGGTTTCTTGCTGCGCATCAGCAGCAACATCTCCCGTCTCCGCTGGCCACTCATCAGCCGCGTCCTTTGCCTGGCACTCATCAGCCGCATCCTTCGCCTGGCACTCAACAGCTAGCCGGGTCAGCCCCAGCTGCACATGTCGACGCCAGTGTCGCCGCCCGTATCCAATCAGGGATCCGGACTATCAACGCTAGCGGCTCTGTTGCAATTTCAGCAATATATTGACAGTCAACGAATTGTCAATCGATTTGCGGGGGGTGGGGGAGGATTGTAAAAATAAATTACCCCACGCGCGGTAGTGGGGCTGTTGTAATTTCAGTAACGTATTGAGGCAATCATCGATGTTGAGGTGTGTTACTCTACGCATCGATGATTGCATCAAACGGTAAATGATTTGTCAATCGATTTGCACCTCCTGAAACACCTTACCCCCACCCCCCCACCCCCCCACCCCCCCCCCCCCCGCACATACAGGCGTGTGAGTACGTGCGAAGTTTTAAACTATTAAAGTTTTATTTATTGAAAATTATATTTATTATGATTTAATAATGTAATTGAATTCGTTTTTTTTCTTTATGACGGGGATTTACGTTATTAATAATATCACAAATCTGAATTCATAATGAACATATACAGTTGAGGCGTGTGACTCCGGATATACTGTGACCAAGTTAGAATTTCAATGAAAAATTGTTTTTTTTTTTATTTATTAGAAATTAACTTAAAACAATTGAATTCAATCATCAATATTATGTGTTTTTAATCAATTCCAAAAGTTTTGGTCATATTGTGAAAATTAGACTTCAATAGACTTGATTTCACTTAAAACGTAGACTATCGTTTTTGCGAACTTTTGTTCTTGGTTTTGTCTTCAAAGTATCAGTGTCACCATGTCATCGTCTAAGTCTGCCCAATCGTTCAGCTCTGCCACTTCTTCCCAAGTTAGGATGAAGGAAGGCACTTCCGTACCCTTAAGCTGTATTCCTAGTACGTTCTCCCGGTGGACGTATTGCTTATGGACGTACTGCTTATGGGCGTAGACTATCGTTTTTGCAAAATTTTGTTCAAGGGTCCTACTCGTCTGTGGCCGATGCCCAACACCAGAACGTCTGCTCAAAACTTAGATGAGGCGTTAGGGGTAGATGGAGGACAGAAAACCCAAACCAAGCTGTATAAACCGGTGTTCAGCAGTCCGAAGAGGAGGAAGCCACTGAGCCTGAAGGAGGAAAGGAAGAAGTAGATGAAGACCGTGACACTCCCGACCTCTACTCTAGTGGGTATGCTAGCACTGACAAAACTAGGCTGTCAACTGGGGGCTCAGACTCAAAGGGCGACGGCAATGGTGGGGCCTCCCGAGGACAGACGGAACCCTCTAAGGTCACTACTCCACTAGGGGGTGCTGATCATGCTCGCGCACTGACACGACAGGTGATGGCCTATGACGCTAGTATGCTTGCTGAGATGAGCAAACAAAACGAGAGAGTGCTCAATATCATTTATGATATGCTTGGTGGCGAGGCCAAGAGCCTAGTGCGTGACTTAGCCGATCCGGAACGTCTGACCTTCGGTCAAAACCCAAAGGCTCTTAGAATGGGATAGGCTGCAAGCACGGTATAAGAAAGCCGACTCAGCCGACGTCCAGGACAAGGTGAAGGAGCTGAATGACTTCCTCTTTACTAGTAAGCAGCAGTACGTCGGACAGTGCGTTGACCTGAACGCTAGGCGAGACTGGTTGGCAGACTACGGCCAAGCCCCAACCGATAACTGGCTTCAGCAGATAGTGAAGGACGCGTTAGTGGGTCCAAAATAATCTGACTCTAGAGTGAAGAAAGCATGGCAGGTGTGGATGGAGATGGCCAAGCTGAACCGGAAGCAGTTTAAATGGGACTTCGTCAAATGGTGCTAGTTCGTGCAGGAACATGCCCTTGAATTGGAGAAGATGTTTGACATGGCCAAAGTGACGAGTTCCACTGGAAAAGGTTTGGCTGCCCGGAAGACCGAGAAAGGAAAGTCCAAAGATGAGTGTTGGATCTTTAGCAAAGAGGGCAAGTGCACACGCGGGGCCTCGTGCCGTTACCTCCATGTTGGGGGAAAGGGAAGGGTTGTGTGTTTCCTTTGGGATAAGTAGGGGGAGTGTAGATGGGCAGACAAGTGCAAGTTCGAACACGACCCGGCCAAAGCCAAGAAGATCACCCCCAAGCCGGCGGACACCCCTAAGGGTGATAAGAGCAAGAAGAGCGGCAAGAATAAGAGCCCCAAGTGTTACAACTGCTTTGAAAAGGGACACATCGCCGGTAAGTGCCCCAAGAAGTGCCGGGTGTGCGGAGGTAAGCACAAATTGAGCAAGTGCCTGGGCAAAGGCAATAAAGACAAGGGGGAGGCGGCAAAGGGCTCTGATGGGGATAGTGATAGTGAAGACTCTGAGGAGGAGGAAGCTGGGGTGGCCTTAGCAAAGATGGTGAAGTTCTTAACCGGAAAGTCAACAGACAAAGCACTCATGGCCAAACCCGGAGTCGATAACCTCCCCGAGCCGGTGACCTACCCCGGAAGACGAGAACAGTTTAGAAATACTGCTAGAGGATGACGCTGACATTGATAAGATGAATGAGGGTCGGTGTCATGGAGTGGCGGAGGGAAAGCGTAGGTGCTTAGCAAGCTTGAAGGATCTTGAGTCTAAGTTCAATAGCATGAGGATCAAGGCAGCCACCCTCATAGATAGCAACTATTGCATTGAACACCAGTACCAGCGAGCAAGCAAGAGAAAGACAATGCCTTACGCTTGTGGGCCGCCGACATGGCGCGAAGGGATCATTTGCCTCTCATGTGTGAGATGGGAGAGAGGGTTTGGAAGCACAGATCAAGAGTGGGAGCCACCCCTTGATGGTTGAGGCCATCGTACGTCATGAAGCAGCGAGGCGTGGGATCCCTTGGAACCGGTAACTCCTCCCTATCATCCACTATGCTAAGCCCCGTGTCCCCGGGCAGTTTACAGAGTGGATTGTTAATCGGCAGGGGTATCCCCCTCTCATGGGGGAGTTGTGCCTCAACAAGAAGCAAAGGTGCCGGTACGAGAACAAGAGCCGAGGGGTACTCCGCCCCGTCCGGTGGTGACCGCCCCACGTAGAGAGAGTAAGGGTAGACCTAAAGGGGCTAGCGGGCCGTCAGCGGTACCTGTCCCGAAGGTCGAGATTGGTTCAAAGACCGAGCCAGCGGAGGCTGGTAGTGGTATAATGAGCCAAAACCTTAAATCTTTACTCAAAGCAAAAAGGGAGAAGGTACAAGGGGTCAAGGTTTGGCCCGGACCTGAGGAGCCCGGACTACCAACCTGATGGGTTGGCGGATGTTGAAGATGAACCTCCGGAGTGGCAGTCTGATGCTGACCCTTCCTCAACATCAGACTATGAAGACGAGCGTGAGGGGGAAAAGTCCCCGGCTAGAGACATGGCCGAGGTCCAAGCTCCGGAAAGGGTACCGTCTACCATAGGTTCCGACCCTGTTGCCGAGGGAAACCCCGGTAGTAGTGATGAGGCTGCCGGGACAGATAGCAATCCCGTGACTACGCCCTCAGCTAACCCGATCAGTAGGCGTAGGTTGGTAGGTGCTCGTGCGTTTGGCTTCCTTGAAACTGTGAGAGCCTCAGTGAGTGGCCCTGTTTTGCGTCCCATGCTAAGACGGTAGCGCCTGCGGAACGGAAAGTGACTCCACTGTTGTCTCCAGCTACTAATCCCAGCCAGTCGACGGCCCCCTCGACATCGGATAAGACCTTTAGCACTACCCGACTAGGTACCGGAGAGCAAGAGAGCCGACTCCGAGCCGTGGCCGAACAACAAGAGGAGATGCGCAAGCTGCACCGTCCGGCCTTGAGCGGTGAGGAAGAAAAGGATGAGGCCGAATTCCGGAACATGTAGGGTGAGTGGACTAGGCTGTTGCATGACTGGGCGCAGGGCAGTGAGTATCCCATGAACAAGCCTAGGTGGCAGAGGCATAGGTCGTAGAAGGTGCTGCCGCCAACAGTGCCGCCGTGTTTCAACAACGTAGTAGACCGTTCCGGGTCAGAGAGAGTTGTGAACGGCGAGATCGTACTAGAGCAGGAATACGCTAGTTTGCCAGAGGAAGAAGGGGAAGCTGACCCCGTTGGCGACCTAGTGCGCTTCATGGTAGAACGCGGGTGGATGGCTAAAGGTACCCGGTTAGCTGAGCATGCTCTTCTAGGCCGGAGTGGTGGCAAAGACCCCATGTTTGACTCGGGAGCTACCTTACACTTTGTGCCGTTAGGGGCGGAACACCAGCTGTTCAACGTAAAGAGAAGGATGAAGCGGGTAGACACGGTTAACGGGCAAACCACCGTGACGAAGAAAGGGTCCCTAGACATGCAGACTGTGAACGGCAAAGGAGAAAATAACCGGCTATATCTGGAAAGTGTGTGGGTAAGCCCCAACCTCGATGAAACCTTAGTGTCCGGCCCTAAGTTGGCAAAGGAAGGGTACAGTGTGGTGCTTGTGGAAAAGGGAGAGGGGTATATCACCAAGGCCCGGATCCCGTACATTCCTAATAGGTTTAAGGCCGGGATACTATACCTTGACGCTAAGGAGAAGGTGTGGCGTTTCCTAACCTCCACAGACCAAGAGATGGCTGCTGACAAAACTGAGGCTAGAGCTTTCTTTGGAAAGGAAAGGGCCAAGGTTACAGAGTTGACTAGCGAACAGCTACATCAAAAGTTCGGGGGACCGGGTAGCCGCATGCTACACCTCATCAGTGAGGCTTACGGGATAAAGATAGTGGGCGGAAAGACCCATGAGCAAGCATGAGCAAGCCATAAAGGACTGTAAGGAGTGCCGGGCTGCCAAAGGGGGCAAGGTAAATCATCAGGCAAGCAACCAACTGACGCAAGTCGATAAGTTCGAGGCGGTGTCTTTCGATAAGTCCGGGTGTTTATGTAAGCCCCTGAAGGGAGGATATTGGTACGGCATGGTGGGGATCGAGGCCAACACCGGGTATGCGTTTGGCATCCTACTTAAGGATGGTAAAGCTGCCCCTCAAGTGCGTTTCATGCGTGGTTGTATGAACTTCCTTGAGACACAAAGCGGTAAAAGGGTAAAAGAGGTTAGGGTAGACGAAGAGCATGTGTCCGCTGACTTTAAGGAGATGGTGAGGGACACAGGAGTAAAGAAAAGGATCAACACCCTAAACGAGCACAACAAGAACGCTTACTCCGAGGTGTCCCAGCGAGACTTTTGGCGCAAAGCGCGTCATAACATGGTGAGGGCGCAGCTACCCTACGAGCTCTTGGGGTATGCGTGGCAACACGCTATCCTACTGCACAATCTTTCTCCAAAGCGGTCCGGTGGAGACGTCCGGATGTTTGAGCTTATGCCGCGTGAGAAGAAGGTGAACTGGGTCGCCTATCTTCATGCCTTTGGGTGCCACTGTCACGCTGTCATAGATGGTAGCTCGGACATGACGAGAGCCGAACATTCATGGCCGCATGGCTAGGTTTGAGTTTAGAGCACTCGGCACACTTGGTTTTATGCGAGGGAAGGGTGTTTCCTTGGCGTAACGTCAGCCGGCCTGGCCTTTGCTGAAGCCCATCTGGGAGAAAAAGGGTGTAGACATGACGCAGTTCAAGGGAGACCTCTTGGTAGTACTAGAGGTCACGCAGACCTGGATCAGTTGTTTGTTCCCAAGTCCGGGTGGGGGTGACCGAGACCGGCGCAGTTGAGAAGCCTGCGGGTCAGGGGGAGCTCGATAGTTCCGACTCTGAGGGCAAAGTGGAGGAGGTGACCCCAGAGCAGGAAGCCAAGGAAGCCCTTGAAGAGGTTCAGACCCCAGAGCAGGAAGCCAAGGAAGCCCTTGAAGAGGTTCAGGCCCCAGGACCCGATGAACCGGAAAAGGTGAAAGAGATCGGTGAGCTGAAAGGAAGGTGGGTCGAAACCCCAGCTACCCAGTGGGGTTGGGCTTGGGCAAAGAAGACCTATGGGGTAGGCTTCAAGGACAAGGTCCGACGGGGACAGGTGCAGGACGTTAGCGAACCCATGTGGGTAAAGAAGCAAAAGAAGCACCAACCGGCCCATTTGGTAAAGTTTGAGGATGACGATGCCCCGGACCGTATGTTGGACACGGAGATAGTAAAGTACCTTGCATCCCGTCCGGAGGCCGCACATGCAGCCACGCTTACGAGGCCGGTGGGTGAGAAGCAAGCCAACGAGCTAGGTTACTGGGATGACTCTCGGGCTGAGGAGATGTTTACATTCTGGGAGAAGGGGTGCTTTCGTAGAGTCCGGGCATACTTAGTTGACAAGAAAGACATCTGTGAGTGGCGTTTCGTAGATGCCACTAAGGAGGCCGGTGGTAAGATCCTGAAGTTTAAGAACCGATGGACGGCTAAGGGTTACTCCATGACCCAAGGATGTACTTCCCCACCCCCTGTGCTCTTCCATCCTGATGCTATTCGCCCTGACGGTGTTTTTTGGCTTACTAATAGTTCTGTCTGAGTGGGACGTTGGGACTCTGTCAGCTTACACGGAAGTGTCTGCCGCTGAGCAGGGATATCGCCCCACCTAATATTATCGTGCCGCCGTTTGGTTTAGAAGAACCGGGGTATGTGTGGGAGATGCTTAGGGCCATATGCGGTAGACCTGACGCGGGCCGTAAGTGGTGGCGTTACAAGCTTGTGCCTTTGAAATTCTTGGAAAGCTTGGGTTTTAAGGCCCATGCTGCGTTCCCTTGTTTCTTCTGGCGATGGCTACCCGGTAAGGATAAGCCGGACTTTGCTTTTGTGCACGTCGACGACATGATGGGAGCGTTCAGTGGCAAGGATGTCGAAACGGAGTTCTTAGCTGCCGGTAAGAAGGCCTTTAGGGTCTTTAAGCAGGAGGCTCCGACCGGGGTGGTAGGCCTGAACATAGAAGATAAGGAACACTGTCGGTTAGGCCGTACGATCAAGATCTCCCAGGAAGATTTGATCAAAGAGGCCGTTGAGAAGCTCCAGTGCACCGGGCTAGCTACTGCCGACTCGCTGTGGTCCAGGTTGACGCCGGGGGTGCGGGCCGGAAAGCAGTCCGTTTTAGAGCAGTTCTCTCCGCAGCATATCGTAGTACTAGGTGTCCTGTTGTGGACACGCATCACTCGGCATGAGGTTTTGGGCCCGATCGGAGAAGTAGCGACCCATGCCTCCAAGCCAGAGTTATTTAATTACCAGCAAGCCGAGCAGGTTGTGCGGTACCTTAGTGGTACCCGCACCAAGGGCATTCGCTTCACCAAAGCGAACGGCACCCGTCTTTTGTCATGAGCGGATTCTAGCTGGAAGGGTATGCCAGAGGATCGCCGAGCGCGACTGGCTGCCAGTGGTTTTCATTTCCTTCTTGGCGGCTCCGTGCTGCCTTTCTGGTCAAAGCGGAACGTGTCGGTGGCGCTTCCCTACTTATGCGACCCTGCGTGCCCGGGTGGAGGCGAAAGCGAGCGCGATGAGCTGGTGGCGGCCGTGCCGGGGAGCGGCGAGCTGGAGGTGGTGGCCGACGGCAAGCGTCTGGTGCCGGCGCGCCGGAACCGGAAGCATCATCCTGCGAGGCGGAAGTCTACGCGATGGTGGCAGGATAAAATAATAAATTTTGTGCAGGGAATAGCGGATGGCCGGGTCGCAGAAGCGCTAGGGCCGTACGGGTGGGGGCAGCCCCCAGTCCTGTACGGAGACAACCAGGGTGCCCTTGATATTGCTGAAACTAATGTGTTTAATAGGAAGCTCGGGCATGTGGACTTACGCTTTGCGATTGTTGTGTATGGGAGGTCGACGCTGTGCTCGTGGTGAACGAGAAGGTGGCGTCCGAGGACAACATCGCCGACATCAACACCAAGCCTGCGCGTGGGGATCAGTATCTCCGGCGATTGCGGCACGTCGCGTCCGATTAGAGCATCGGACTCGGGGACCGATCCCTCATGAAGATGCAAGAGGCTCCCGACGGCTGGCGGCGGTTTCGTGTGATGGGACTTTCTACTACGGTGGGACTTCCATCTAGCGTGGATTTTGTTAGTACTTTGGATAGGATACCCCGGCGATAGCAAGCATGTAGATTTTATATTAATAAGTCAAGTTCTAGATTGCCGAACTCCACCAGCATTGGAGTCGTAGGCGGCTAGCGCATTTGCTCTTTTCTTTAGTCTTATCATTTGCCGCACTGGTGTACTTACAGCGCTTTAGTTTGTAGTGTGTTCATAGTGTAGCAGTAGCTATTTAGCCGAACTCCACTGAAGACGTAGGGTAGCTCACGTGCGCCTGCTTATTTACATGATATAGTTGTTAGTTGCGGACTGTGGTAGGACCGTGCCACTGACTCGTCACAGGGAGTCTAATTAAGGGTGAGCATCAAGTTAGACATTAGTTAGACCCTTTCTCCTCAGTTATGTCACTTGTTCGCAGCTCAATTATCAGTAAATAGTAGTCGTTACTGTTAGTAGTATTATTAGTTATTAATACAGTCAATTGTAGTCACTTATCCTGGTACTGGTAGCACCAGCTTTTTATCATTATTACTGGGTACATTCAAGTGTCAAACTCAACCATCGAATTTCAACTAGAGTCAGATTTCAGATTAGCGTCCAGAATTTGAATTAGCCTCGGACCGGATTTCAAATTAGTAACCAGAATTCAAATTACGGGGCAGTTGAAATTATTAGAAAGCGGCCGCCCTGGGCAGCCCCCCCCCCCCCCCCAACCCGGTCGGAGCTAAAAAAAAGCTTAGTTATTAATATACATCAAACTCAGTCAAATAACAGACAGTTTATGACTCCATGATTACTATATATATTAATATTAATACATAAATATAATATTATTAATATTATTAATAGATTAAGGCTTCTGTTGATGATAATAAAAACTCGTTCCTGTAGTATATTAATAGTATGGTTACTCAGTATCGCGCTTAATATGTGAATAATATTACTGGGTACATTCAAGTCTCAAACTCAGCAATCGAATTTCAGTTAAGTGTCAGATTTCAGATTAGCGGTCAGATTTCGAATTAGTGGTCAGAATTCAAATTAGTTCAATTTAACAGCTATATACGTCCGCAAAATCTATATAATTTTTGCGAAATGTTACCTTTAAATTAAACTAATTTGAATTCTGGCCGCTAATCTAAAATCTGACCGCTAATCTGAAATCTGACCCTTAAATCAAAATTGATTGCTGAGTTTGACACTTGAATGTACTCAGTAATACTACATCATGAATATTAATATTGCTTGAACGACTGAAACTTACTCTGCCGCTACACTTATTTCTTAGTATATGACTGCTCCTGCATGAACCTTTAAGAATTATGCAAGGCACTATATTTCAATTCACGTGCCAGCGTTGCGGCTGCGGCGTCCCACATTGATCCTAAGTAACCTGGATCAAGGAATGCAGTGATCATACGCCTTCTTCATTTTTTTCTTGGGTGCAGGTCTTTGCAAAAGATGAGAATTCTGGCCAGAAAAGAACCTTGCGTATTGTCGCGGCGCATGTCTTCCTTCGCTCACTAAAAAGTAAACTCTGCTGGATTCAATTCAGGTGAGTATCGGGGCAAATACACCAGCTCGACTCCCACAGCTCCCAGAACGATCTTCAGGGAGGTGACGACTTGTTTTGCATGATGTATTGCTGCATTGTCCAGAATCAATTTCTCTCCCGAAACCAGAAAGCCAGCTGATACACATTTTACACATATTAATATCCGTACGTTTCGTGGGTCACGTCAATTCTGGAAGCTACATCTTTTGTGACGTCGGCAGTTGGACTGGCGGGAATTGTTCAGTTTGCTAAATTCTTCCAGTTTGTAAGTCGCAAGCCGGTAGGAGGGGGACGCCCCGAGTGCCGGTTTAAGACGGAAAGCAAGTGCGGAGGTTTTTGTGCATCGTAGGCAGTCAGCACTTCAAGGTCATGTATTCATAAAAGGTGACCCTGCAGTGAAGATTCAGAACGAAGGTTTAGTACAAAACATTTAGTTTTAATATTGAGTAATAACTAATCCTACATATTAATATCTGGTATTCCAATAACACTTCGTATGGATCACGAGAAATTAATTTCTAGGATATAATTGATAACTGTAATGTCTTGTTATTGTAAATATGTATACGAGTGGCAGTGCTGCTCAGTATTCTCTGTTGACATTTATATTATAATGAAAGATGAATCTATATTAGACTATGCTTTCATATCATTTTACATTAATACTCACTATCTTGTAAGGTTTATAGTAATAGCAGCGTTGGTATGTAGTAAGTAA
>WBZZ01006683.1:75000-80000 GCA_019918135.1 Paulinella micropora | reverse complement strand
TCTCTCTCTCTCTTTCTCTTCCTCTTTCTCTCTCTCTCCTTCTCTCTCTCTCTTTCTCTCTCTTTTTCTTTCTCTTCCTCTTTCTCTCGATCTCTCCCTCCCTCTCTCTCTCTCTATATCCTCTCTCAATCTCTCTTTCTCTCTCTCTTTCTTTCTCTTCCTCTTTCTCTCGATCTCTCTATCTATACCTATATATCTATATCTATCTATCTAATCTATCTATCTATCTATCTATCTATCTATCTACCTATATATCTATCTATCTATCTATGTATATCTATATCTATATCTATCTAATGCTATCTATATATCTGTCTGTCTGTCTGTCTATCTTATCTATCTATCTACCTACGTACCCACCTACCCAAGGTAGGTAGGTAGGTAGGTAGGTGGGTTTGTAGGTAGGTAGGTAGGTAGGTAGGTAGGTAGGTAGGTAGGTAGGTAGGTAGGTAGGTGGGTTTGTAGGTAGGTAGGTAGGTAGGTAGGTAGGTAGGTAGGTTTGTATAAGGGTACCCTTCACTAGCTAGGTAGGTAGGATTAGATAGTCGGGTTAAATCTTTTGAGGGAACGTAATGAATGGAATGCCTTCCTTCATGACTGTGGCATCGAATATCACACTGTCCACTCCTCCTTCACACTGTCCTTCTTCCCTCTTCCATTTCAAACTGTGTCCCCTTTGACGAGTGCACTGTGGGTTAGCAAGAGGGTCACCTTGGTGCCCTAAATCTTGGAGTCAGGTGCCCTGCTAGTTTTTCATACATTGTCCTTCAGTTAACCAGTAGCTAAATGCAATGGGATCTTGGAGTCAGGTGCCCTGCTAGTTTTTCATACATTTTCCTTCAGTTACCAAGTAGCTAAATGCAATGGGTGGGGGATTCTTGAAAAGATCTCAGCTACGCCTCTGTTGACTTAGAATTTTTCTTTCTTTTCTTTTTGGTTCCCCTCTTCCTATTCACAAAGTCTATGTCCCTCCTTGAAAGCTTCACCGCCATGTCTTCTTTCACATCACGAGCTTGAGCCTTGAGTTGCAAATGCGCTCACTGCAGATGCAGAGTCCATAGGCTTTCACGCATCGCATGTAGTGAAGCAATAAGGGTGCCCTTTCGAGGGAGGTGAGAAAACACAAACGCACAATGAAACTAACACACACTCGTGAAACTGGAAGGGTGGTGGGGAACTTGGGTGCCTTTTTTCGAGGATAAAAAAATGACAAGACCTTTCCAAATAGGAAATCATATTTACCGCTATTTGCGCTGTGCAATCGCAGGACATTGGGGAGAGGACAAGAAGAGGGCCGGCTGGTTTTTCCAGGGACTTTTTCTCGTAGTTCTTATCACATGCAGAAAAAATTGACTCAGTTCAACAACCCAAACTTGCCCACCACAGGCCAGTGAAATATGGTGTTTTCCTGCCTGCGGTGGGGAAATTTGGGTTTTGGTTGCGTAGGGAAAAGTGCGTCAGTGGTGGGAAAAGTGTCACTTTTTGGCAACGGACCGGGAATGTGTGAAAATGGCGTCAAAAGTTTTGGGTCAACTGATTTGTGCACCGCCAGAGACGGCGCGAAACTGACGACGGTTCAGAATCTAGCGAGACCAACACGAGACTGACACAAGAAGATGAGAGTGCTGGTGACTATCATCACGTTTCTGATCCTGGGAGGATCGCCAGTTTTCGGACAAACAACAGGTGCTCCAAAGCTTCGCTTTGTCACTCTCTGTATTTGTAAATTTTCTTATGTTAAATGATAAGGGCGTATTATGTGCTTTCGAGGCCAGGCTTAATAGTTGTATTATTCATTATCATATGGACGATGATGACTGGGTAAAGTATGGTATTTTGGGGAATGATGCTGTAGTTTAGAGGTATTTAGGAGGGGAACGTCTGTCTCTTTTCTCTTTCTTCCTTCGTTCGTCTTTCTCTAGACTATCTCTCTGGTGTCTTTGTATTCACTTTCGTTGAACATGGCTGGCTCTTTTGTTTTTTGTTCGTGCTTCATTCTTTTCTCCTTTTATCCCTAATTTTCTCGCGTATTATCTCGCGTGGACCTTCTCTGCTAAGTTTTACGAGGTGAGTATTTAAGTTTGTTTGCACACATTTCTGTCGTTGTGTTACCTTTGCAGCCTCAAGATCCATGTCCAGGAGTAGAACCGGTCTTGCTCTTTCTCTCCTCTTTCTTGTCTTACTAGTACTGCTGCAACCACTAATTCCATTGCCGCTGTAGTAGTAATTATTACTACTTCGTTGTACCAGTTAGAACTCCAGTTGTGTGCTATTTTTATTTTGTCGTTGTCTTACGGTGCAGCCTCAAGAAGACCGTCACGGAGCCGATCCGGTCTCACACTTCCTCATCCCTTCTCTTACTGGGCATTCTGCTACCACTACTTCCACTACCGCAGTGGTAGCAGTAGTAGTAGTAGAAGTAGTAGTAGTAGTAGTAGTAGTAGTAGTAGTAGTAGTAGTAGTAGTAGTAGTAGTAGTAGTAGTAGTAGTAGTTACTATTCTTGTCATCATTATCATACATCTCTGGCCCTTTCTCCCTTTCTCCCTTTTCTTTTTTCTTTTACTTCTTTCGCTTCTTCGTCTTCGAACAATCGCCTTTCTGTTGTTATTTTTTGTTTTATCGCTCATCATCACGGCTTGCCTTCGTTTCTTCTTTTATACTCTGCGCATGAATTTCGCGTGGGCCCTTCTTTTCTATGGTGAACGGTTTGTTTGCTTTATTTTGTGTGCATATTTCTGTCGTTGTCTTGTCTTTGCAGCGTCAAGAACGCCGTCAATCAGCAGAACCGGTCTCCCTCTTCCTCTCCCTCTTCCTCTCCCTCTTCCTCTCCCTCTTCCTCTCCCTCTTCCTCTCCCTCTTCCTCTCCCTCTTCCTCTCCCTCTTCCTCTCCCTCTTCCCCTTCCTCTTCCCCTTCCTCTTCCTCCCCCTCTTCCTTCTACCGCTGCAGTCATTGCTATTATTGTTATCATCATTATTCTCTGCCTCCCCCCTGCCCCCCCCCTATACTTTTTCTTCTCGGTCTTCGAGGAATCGCCTTTTTCTCTGTAATGTTGTTGTTGTTGTTGTTGTTGTTGTTTGTTTGTTTGTTTGTTTGTTTGTTCGTTTGTTTATCGTTCTTCATCACGACTGGCTCTTTTCTCTCTTCTTCCTTCGTTTCCTCTTTTTCTTCTGCGCATACATGTTCTCGCGTGGTCCCTTTTTTGCTGTGGTGCACGAGTTGAGTTTTTCGTTTTGTTTGCGCATATTTCTGTCCTTGTCGTACCTTGGCAGCCTCAATAACTCCGTCAATCAGCATAACGGGTCTCCCTCTCCCTCTTTCTCACCTTCTCTTACTAGTCCTGCCTCTAGCACTACTTCCTGCCTTCTTTTCTTGTTTTTTCTTTTGCACATAAATGCAAGAACTTTCTCTTGTGGCCTTTTTCCTACATTACACGAGCTAGGTGCTTTTTCATGTTTAACGCATATTTCTATCGTTTTCTTGCTTTTGTAGCCTCCAGCACAAGTTCAGCATCTCTCTCTCTCTCTTTCTCTCTCTCTCTCTCTGTGATAATATGTATATATATATACATGTATATATATATAATATCTCTCTCTATATATATACATATATATATATATTATATATATATATATCTGTCTATCATTCATCTATATATCTGTTATCCATCCATCCATCTATGTCCTCTCTCTTTGACACCACACACGAACACGCACCCACCCACACACACACACACACACATACACACACACTGTGTTTGTCATTCATTGGTTCGTGCGTAGACCTTTCGCACGACTCAGAGTCCAGCGACTTCAGTAGTGAAGAAGATTCTTCTTCTTCATCTTCCAGTTTCGAGTTAGGTGAGTACAGCAGTGCTTTGGTTGTGACGCTGCCTCAGCAGCAGCAGCAGCAGCAGCAGCAGCAGTAGTAGTAGTAGTAGTAGTAGTAGTAGTAGTAGTAGTAGTAGTAGTAGTAGTAGTTGTAATTACTAATATTGTTATCTTTGCTTTGTTTGCGCATGTCTATCGTTTTCTTGCCTTTGCAGCCTCCAGCATCCCGTCAACATCACGCAGCGCCAGCGGTCTCTCTCTTGCTGTCTTTTTTTCCCTTACTTTTCTTCCTTTATCCTCTGCGCACGAATTTTCTTGCGTGTGCCATTTGCTTTGTTGTAACAGTTGCTTCCCCTTCCTCTTCCTCCCCCTCTTCTTGCTACCGCTGCAGTCATTACTATTATTGTTATCATCATTACCCCCCTGCCCCCCCCCCCCCTATACTTTTTCTTCTCGGTCTTCGAGGAATCGCCTTTTTCTCTGTAATGTTGTTGTTGTTGTTGTTGTTGTTGTTGTTATTGTTATTTATCGTTCTTCATCACGACTGGCTCTTTTCTCTCTTCTTCCTTCGTTTCCTCTTTTTCTTCTGCGCATACATGTTCTCGCGTGGTCCCTTTTTTGCTGTGGTGCACGAGTTGAGTTTTTCGTTTTGTTTGCGCATATTTCTGTCCTTGTCGTACCTTGGCAGCCTCAATAACTCCGTCAATCAGCATAACGGGTCTCCCTCTCCCTCTTTCTCACCTTCTCTTACTAGTCCTGCCTCTAGCACTACTTCCTGCCTTCTTTTCTTGTTTTTTCTTTTGCACATAAATGCAAGAACTTTCTCTTGTGGCCTTTTTCCTACATTACACGAGCTAGGTGCTTTTTCATGTTTTACGCATATTTCTATCGTTTTCTTGCTTTTGTAGCCTCCAGCACAAGTTCAGCATCTCTCTCTCTCTCTCTCTCTCTCTCTCTCTCTCTCTCTCTCTCTCTCTCTCTCTCTCTCTCTCTCTCTCTCTCTGATAATATGTATATATATACATGTATATATATATATGATATCTCTCTCTCTCTCTCTATACATATATATATATTATATATATATATATCTGTCTATCATTCATCTATATATCTGTTATCCATCCATCCATCTATGTCCTCTCTCTTTGACACCACACACGAACACGCA
>WBZZ01006683.1:45000-70000 GCA_019918135.1 Paulinella micropora | reverse complement strand
TGTCAATGGCGAATGCATTTCTGCACATGTGCCTCCATCGTCTCACCCGCGAGGGGAGTACGAAGATTTGACGATAGGCTCTACTGACACCCTTCCAGACAGACCAATACTTTCAAAAAAAATATCCTTTGAAAATACTGGCACCGACGGGAATCGAACTGGCGACAGGTCCCAGATGGTAGACCTTAACCACTGGGCTATCGCGGTGCCACTAATAATAATAATAATAATAATAATAATAATAATAATAATAATAATAATAATAATAATAATAATAATAATGATGATGATGATGATGATGATGATGATAGATGACAAATTGATGATACCTGTCCTGTCATCCAGAGAGAGATCAAGAGCGAGAGAGAGAGAGAGAGAGTGTGTGTGTGTGTGTTAATACTACTACTACTACTACTACTACTACTACTACTACTACTACTACTACTACTACTACTACTACCTACTACTACCACTACTAAGTACGCTGTATTGGCATATTAGCAGTACAACTAGTAGTGGTGGCAGCAGTAGCAACAAGAAGGAAGAGAGAGAGAGAGAGAGAGAGAGAGAGAGAGAGAGACAGAGAGACAGAGAGTAGTAGTAGTAGTAGTAGTAGTAGTAGTAGTAGTATAGTATAGTATAGTATAGTAGTAGTAGTAGTAGTAGTAGTAGTAGTAGTAGTAGCAGCAGTAGCAGTAGCAGTAGCAGAAGTAGTAGCAGTAGTAGTAGCAGTAGTAGCAGTAGTAGCAGCAGCAGCAGCAGTAGTAGTAGTAGTAGTAGTAGTAGTAGTAGTAGTAGTAGTAGTAGTAGTAGTAATTACTAATATTGTTATCTTTGCTTTGTTTGCGCATGTCTATCGTTTTCTTGCCTTTGCAGCCTCCAGCACCCCGTCAACATCAAGCAGTGCCAGCGGTCTCTCTCTGGCTGTCTCTTTTTTCCTTACTTTTCTTCCTTTATCCTCTGCGCATGAATTTTCTTACGTGTGCCATTTGCTTTGTTGCAACAGTTGAGTGTTTATTTTGCATATACTTTCTATCGTTGTCTTACCTTTGCAGCCTCCATAACCCCGTCAATGAGCATAATCAAAGCCTCTGTTACCCCGTCACCTTCAATGAGCATAAGCGGTCTCCCCCCTTCCTCTCCCTCTTCCTTCTTTTTTACTTCCAAGTCCATATTTATACTATCAATTCAATCGCTGTTGCCACTGCAGAATACTACTACTACTACTACTACTACTACTACTAATACTACTTCTAGTACTACTACTACTACTGCTTTAGTCCAAAAGTGAATGGCTGAGAATGCTCCTCGAATGCTCTAATAGTTGTGCCAGAGGGGTTTAGAGGCTTATGCTTAGCTTCACAACTTCGAAACGCGCTTTTTTTTTTTTTTTTTTTTTTTTTTTTTTTTTTTTTCAGTGCGAAATGAAGATTCGCGAAGATTACGACAAAGTAGTACCAAAATGAATGGTTGAGAATGCTCCAAGCCCTAAAATTTGTGCTCTAATTAATTATGCCTTTTGCTTGCAGTGAAAGGTTGACTAAATGGTTGCTGGTCCCACTTCGTTTTACGTTGATGGCAGGTTACATTCTGAAAACTCTGAGCACAGAGTGTTCCACCGGCGGCTGTGGCCACTGCGAAGGTGCATGCACTTCCAACGTGCAGTGCGCTGCGGGTTTGGTTTGCTTCACTAGGTCTGGGCTCGAAGCAGTACCGTTCTGTGCGGGCGAAGGACAGTCGGGCGTGGGCTACTGCGTCCCCGCAGACACAAGCGACCCTGCGATATTTTACGACGCAGCCCGTGAAAACTGCCCGAACTGCAACTTTGGGCTATGCGTAGGCGACTGCGACGAAGACTCTGATTGCGCGCCAGGATTGAGCTGTTTCCAACGCGATGCTGGCATGCCGGTTCCTGGTTGCAGTGGCACCGCCGTCGATGCTAAAGACTACTGCTATTTCAAGGAGCTCAAAGTGACCAACGACAACTGCGGAGCTGCCTGCAACTTCAAGGCATGTCAGGGGGACTGCGACACCGATGCTGAGTGCGGCTGGCCTGCCAGTGGCCTGAAATGCTTTCAGCGCAACTGGGTGGAGTCGGTTCCAGGCTGCTATGGAACTGGTGTGCGCGCGAGAGACTATTGTTATAACCCTTATCTTCAGACGACGACGCCTACTGCGCCACCGCCGCCACCTCCGCGCGCATTTCGTTTCGGGGTGGCAGGAGATTTTGGTCTAAGCCCTCGTTTTTACTCTATGGTCGATTTGGTCGCGATCTCTGCGCTTGACTTTTTCGTGGCGACCGGGGATCTGTCCTACACGCCCGGCGGCGAGGCCACCTGGTGCAGCTACTGGCAACAAATGGGAATCTACAACCTGTTGCTGCTGGCTGGAAACCACGAGACTGGCGAGGATTACGGTGGGGACATCGACCAGTACATTAAAAATTGCCGCAACGACCTCAGCTCTGCCGTGTCAGACCTGAGCCTATACGGCAAACGCTACTATGTTGATTTTCCAGTCGCTGCGCCTATGGTCCGTATCATTTTCGTGACTCCTGGGGTGACCGGCAGTTTGGAATGGCTCAACACCTTTGAAATAAACGGCCAGGGCTTCAATTACACCCGAGACGCTGTGCTTGCCGCCAAAGCCCAGGGCATCAAATGGATCATCGTCGCTATGCATAAAAATTTCATTTCCGTCCTAACCAAGAGCAACGAACTTGGCTCGGACTTTATCCCCATGCTGTTTCAGAATGGAGTGGACCTAATTTTACAAGGCCACGAGCACGGCTACGAAAGAACAAAGCAAATTACTTGCGCTGTGGTCGATTCGTATGATGTGAATTGTGTGGTGGACGCTGATAACGTCATGGTCAAGGGTAGCGGGACGGTCATCGCGGTGGTTGGCACAGGTACCAGATTTATTTCCTGAATTATAAATGTTGTGTCTTGAATTATCAATCCAACAAAACTACGTGTGAATCTATAACTTTGCGCCTTTAACTTCACCACCAATGTGAATGTCCGTATCAACACGTTTGCAACAGGTGGAGTCGATTTGCGGACCATGGACCCGGCGGATGCGGAATGGGGCTATTTCGCCTCAGTTGACATCTCGACGTATGGTTTTGGCATGGTGACGGTTACACAGAGTCAGCTGGAGTTCCAGTTCATTAGGTCCTCCTACGAAGGGTCATTAAACGATACCTTTGTCATCCAAGACCCAGTCGTACGGCGCAGAGCGGCGTCGTTGGGAATGCAGGACCAGAACACCGGAGATGGATACACACATAAGGTGTCTGCAACTACAACAAAACGTAGAGCTTCGGCTGCAGTTTCGGGACGGCTTTCGCGTGCTGGATTGCGTCCGTCCGTTTGATGTTGAAAGGAGTCAACGACTAACTGACTGAAGCACACTGAAATTTCTCGCACTGGTGGATGGTGCCACCAAATCCTTGATGATCGCAAAACACGTGGGCTTTTTGTGCATTTATCTTAACCATGTTTGTTACGGGCGATTACGCAAATACACATGGTTTTGTGACACGTCTTGTTGATTCTGGGACTTGCTTCTTGCGGTTCCTACAAATCCTAACATGTACCTACGCTGCTTTTCTCAATTGCAGAGTATACAGACAAGTTGTAGGCCTTTTCTGCTTGGCTACGCCAAGATCCTGCTTAAAGTATCTAAGCAGCCTCATATACGGCCCTGTAAGCAAGTTGTGTCGTATTTTTCTGCTGGGTTGTACTATAATGCTTCTACTATCTTTGTACTCTCATATACTCCTCAAACACCAGAAGACATGCATGCACTCATTGTACACGAGACAGTAGACATGCAACCAGTCTATCTTTCTATCTTATCTATCTATCTATCTATCTACCTATCTATATATCTATCTATCTATCTACCTATCTACCTATCTATCTATCTATCTATCTATCTATCTATCTATCTATCTATCTATCTAATACTTTACCCACAGACTTCCTGGTTGACGAAATCAGAAGCTCCTTTTTTCTGACATTAGTCGATATTTCATCAGTTGATCTTATCACTTACTCTACGGAATGAACCAAGGCCACTTGAGGTGTCATTGACCCTTTCTTGGGCTTGATTTTTTGAAATGGGTGCCATCTGTCGACAGACAGAGAATTGGGGGATGGTGTGAGTGTGCTGGGCCCGTGGTGGGGTGCCTTATGTGTGCCTAGCCATACGCCTATAAGTCACATGCCGAAATAGCGACGGGAAGCACAATCCTGTTCCCTCAGGGTGCCCTTTCTCGCTTGTTGAGCCCGGAATAAAACCCACAGTGCTCTGTCGGTTTATACTAGACTGTCGAACAGTCTCGAAACTCCATCTGCTTACTGGGCCCTCTGTAATGGAGGTGGGAGCTCGTTCTGCAAGGGGCGCTTTATGGAACGAGCCCTGGCCCCGCCTGGTACTAGGGAGCTTTGGTATTGCCTGTATCAGTCCCTTCCGTGCAAACATCACGGCTTAGCTGGGCATCGGGTTAATACTTTACCCACAGACTTCCTGGTTGACGAAATCAGAAGCTCCTTTTTTCTGACATTAGTCGATATTTCATCTATCTATCTATCTGTGTGTGTGTGTGTTGTGTGTATGTGTTCGTTGTTTGTGTGAATGTGTGTATGTCTGTGTGTGTATTTGTGTGCGTTTTTGTGTGCGTGTATGTATGTATGTATGTATGTATGTTAGGTATGTGTGTTTGTGTGTGTGTGTGTGCGCTGTGTGTGTTTGTTTGTTTGTGTTTGTGTGTGTGTGTGTGTGTGTGTTGTGTGTGTGTGTGTGTGTGTGTTGTCTGTGTTGTCTCTGTGTTGTGTGTGTGTGTGTGTCTGTGCGTTGTGTGTGTGTGTGTGTGTACGTGCACGTGTGTGTGTGTGTGTGTGTTTGTGTATGTGTGTGAGGACTGAGTGTGAGTGTGAGTGTGTGTACATGTGTGTGTGTGTGTGTGTGTGCACGTTTGTGTGTGTGTGTGTGCGTGTGTATGTTTATATATGTGTGAGTGTGCATGTACATGTGTATGTGTGTGTGTGTGTGTGTTTGTGTGCTACTCTACGAGTGTCTCATGTATGTGTGTGTGCGTGTGTAATTTTATGTGCATAAAGATGTGAAATGATAAAAAATACGATGCAAACGCAATGGTGCAAACACAATGGAGCAAACACGATGGGCGCGTTCTATTATGTTTGTATATTTAAGTTTATTTATCATATAAATTCCATATTAACATCAATTATAACATAGCAGGTACCGGTACGTATACATAATAATATTAATACTAATGTTTCAATTTCGAAATTTATATATAATTATTGTTTTCAAATTAATATATACTAAATAAACTAATAAATAACTGAGCTAAACGACGGGGCACACGCGATGGGGTTAAATGACGGGGCACAGATAGATGGATAGATAGATAGATAGATAGATAGATAGATAGGTAGATACTAATAGATAGATAGCTCGGATAGATATAGCTCGGATAGATATAGATACGGTGTAGGCGCAAATAGGAAAATATGCGACTTTTTCTTATACCCCTATACACAGTGATGTATAGATGAGCTATATCTAGTCAAGATGGTTATACCAGTTTTTATATCATGATATGTACTTTGAGCGGCGGCCGGTTGAAAACGATAATATTAAGACAAGTAACCGGTACTACTTGAAAGTTTGCGCTGGATAATATTATCGTTAGGGCGGACTTTGGGAAATGGCTAACTTTTTCTTTTTTTTGGCGAATCTTCTTCAATCTGTTCTCTTAGTTCTTCTGCCTCTTCTCTGCTGCTCTCATACAGTCTAAATCCCATCCGTATTTTTTTCTTTGCAGCAACCTAATCGAGAAATGCATCTTTCACCATATCCCCGGCCCGAGAATTGTAGTAATGCCGTAAGCATATTCTTCTAGCTGATAGTAGTAAAATCCCGGCTTGAAGATGTTCAGTGATACCGTCACATAGACGGGTGCATTAGATGAAAACTGTTTCCAGTTTGCCACGGTGTATTGCTGTGATGAACCATTTTCCCAACGGCTCATGACCGATGATTAGGTATAATCCCCTGGGGGGGGGGGGGGGGTTAATAAATATTCGTAAGCAGATAAGGACTGTTGCCAGAGCCTCATTTACCCTCACGTGTTGGCTCCGAAACCGGGTCTTAGCCCTCAAATGAGAGAGAACCGAATCAGAGGACCGGAAAAGTCAAATGAGGAAAAACATGTGGCCGAGCACGACTGGCCGAACACGTGGTGGTAGCCTTGTGTGTGAAAGGTGGGTGGTTTCACAACAATCGGGGGGTAGGTTCTCCAGTGGTTTTGGCTAGTTGGTTTGTTGGGCACACGTTGGTCGTGTGTTTGTTGGCGTGTTGGGTACACGTTGGCGCTGTATATGACTTCGTTGGTCGTTTCTAGGGGTCGTTGGGTACTTGTTGGTGTTTTACATGTTGTTCTGGGGATCGAGGTGGGACCAATCTATGCACGCAAGTTTGTTGGACATTGATTGGTTGGCTGGCGGAGGAATTCCTTGGGGGTTGTGGTTGGGTTTTTTTCTATAGTTGCTCTGGGTCGGGCGCGTCGTTAGGATGAGATGGTTGGTTGGGGTATCCGGCTTGGGCATTAAGGGGGGGGGGGGGGGGGGTCGCGGGCGTCGGGCATGCATGCAGTAATTTCCAGATCGTGAGGATGTGGTCATGGCAGAGCTCAGTGAGGTCGCGGTAGACTGCGTTGGCTTGCGCTTTAGAGAAATGTTCCTGGATTGCTTTATATCCTGAGGCAGGGATGTAACCTTTCGCTCCCATAACTATCATTAGCAGGTTGGATGTGCATTGTCCAGATGCCTCCAGTCGGAGATCTTGGATTCGTTTTTGGTATTCAAAATATTTGTGTTCGTAGATGGCCCGTGGATTATACCAGGGGGGATTGGTAGCCATCCACGGTATTAGTGGCAATTCAATAGGAGGGTCCTCTCCTCGGTCTTTGGGGTTGTAGGGGGGGTTGATTCTTTTGCCATCTTTTTCCCAGGTCAGTCGAATGCACTCCCCTGATGCATTTGCGTATATAGATTGGCATTCTGACTAGCCATTCATCTGTGCGAGTTGTGGCTTCTACGAGGAACACGCGTGGGGATGTGACGTGAGGTGTGAATATCAGATCCGGTTTCCAGGGGAGTTTGGCCTTTTGTAGTTCTTTGGCCAGTGCCGCCGCTGGGTGTATGCGGTCGTGACGGCATGTTTCTCCGGTGTCGCCGAGGGTGGACCATGCGAGAGTGATGTCGATTTCGGGTGGGATCGGGGTGGGTTTACCTTCTTTGGCGATGACCACCATGTGGGGGGGTTGTTGGGTGCGGTCGAGGTCTGGGCCGAGCACTAGGTGTCGTTGTATAGCTTGTCTAGAGGCGGAATGGCGGTGGTTGATGGTTTGTATATACTCCGGGGGGTGTAGTTTGCTCGTGGAGGTCATGTAGTGATCGATGGTGCCTATCTTGTCGCAGAATTGACATTTGGCGTCATCTTTGTTTTTGGTTCGGACGCTGCGCATGGCCGGTGTCTCTATAACAGCTAGTTGCGTCAAGAGGATGATCCGTACTTCCCAGTCTGCTCTGGTGGTGTGCGGACCTAGATAATGGTGTGAGATTTGCTGTGTCTCGCACCTCATTTCTGAGGCTGACCCCATTTTGAGGGCGAACCGTGGGGCTGGGGTAGGTTTGTTTAGGTTCGTTGAGAGGCGGTGGCGGAGACTCCAGTAGTTACGGTCCCGGATGGCCGCTTTCGCCTTGAGGATGGCTTGGCGGCTGTTCTAGGTGAGCGTGATGGCCCCCGTGAACCTGTGCTGGACGGTGATGACGTAGGGAGAGTGTAGTTCAGTCTCGGTCGGGTGGGTGTCGTGTGTGAGGTGTTCTTGCCGGAGTTGGATGCCAATCCAGAGGTTACGGAGTGCGCACATCCATTCTATTCCCAGGTAGCCTGAATACCTGGATTTTTCTAAAAGCAATTCGTGGGAGTGCCAATCAAGGAAAGGTTGGTTCCGAGTTGGAGGTGGTCGGGTGTTGTCGGCTTCGATGTCCTTCCATGGGGGGTGAGAGGGTTGATTGGAGTGGATGGATTGGTGGTAGTAGGCTTCGCCGATTGGAGGGTCTTCCCTGTAGCTGTCGTCATCGGGGCGCCAACTATGGGTTGGAGGCAATCTTGCCTGGTGTAGGTAGGTGTTAGGGATTCTAAGATCAGCAAGCTGTTGTAGAATCTGTTGGCTCTGATGGTCCGGTGTGGGGTGTTGTTTGCGTTCTCGTCGTGTAGGGTTGGTGGGTGGGGGTTCATGGGGTTGGGTCGGTAAAGGGTGCCTAGGGTCGCTGCCGTCCGGATTTCAGTCGGTGTGTGGGAGGTCATCACGTAGTAGGCGCAAGTGGGAGTGCTATTTGTGTCGATTTATCGTGGGAAAATAACGCTCATAGCAATACGGCTGCAATTCTGATGTTGGCTCGGTCTTTAAACCGAGGGAGCCCGAAGCCGCCGCACTTCCCTCTTGGAGCGTAGAGGTAAGCAACTGGGATAATATCAGTCGGTCGGAGATCTAGTGTACTGCGGAAGCATTCTCGAAGGTATGTGTCCAGGGTATCTGCCTCTGATTCTGTGATAGAGGTCCAACCGAGGGAGAAGTCGAGGGTGCCTGGTACCAGGTCTCGGAGCGCTTCACGTTTGCGTGCTTTGGATACATTGAGGTGTAAAGCCACCTGGGTGGCTAATAAGAGAGTATTCGTTGCTTCCTGAAATTGAAGTTTGTGATCGTCAAGCCCTGATGTGAATAATACTAGAGATAGGAATTTTTTGTATTTCGTCAGACTTGGAATGTGGGTGCCATCCACAGTCACCGCAAGCCAACGTCGAAGTCTTCGATGTAACCCGATGGGTATACTGTGATTCCTAGGGTGAAGCTTTTGGAAGCTTCCGTGATGAAACCAGTGGCTTGTAGTTGGCGTTGGGATTTGTTGAATGCTGCTTGAGCACGCGATATATATATATCTCTGGGGCCTGGTCCCCCGTATGCGTGCCATTCGTCGTCAGCGAATGTGTGTTTGGGGTGGATTGTAACGTTTTCCTTGGTTAGAGTTTTTCCCCTCATGCCGGGCCAGGAGTTGAACTGTCTGGCGTGTCCGTAGAACTGGTATCCATCTTGGGGATCGCCTGGGGATGCAGCTGATGTTGATCGCTGTCGGTATTAGTAGACGATGCTAAAGAGGGTGGTGCTGATGGGACTACCCTGGGCAGTTCCCCGTTCTCTGTAGACCGACGTAGAGTCATGGATGGTAGAGCCTTTTTTGCCTGTGTGGATCAAGGCGCATTGGTAGAGATGTTGGATGAAACGGTAGAGTTCGGGAAAGGCGTCTGGGGGGTCCACTGTGTTTGCGATGGCATTTTGCAGTACTGGGAGTTCCACTTAGTCGAAAGCTTTCTCTACATCTATCGCTGTAATGATGAGGGTATGTACGCGGTTGCTTACCCTTGCTGCGTTCCGGACGTCGTATAGAATCAGACGTAGTGTGAGGTTGGATTCGTCGGCCCCTGATATACGTGGGCAGTTTTCCTTTGCGGTTTTGCTCATGGTTCCTACTTCCAGCATAAGGGTTCGTAGTCGGAGGTCGACCATTTTCGCGTAAAGGTTCACGATTGCTTGTCAGATCATGATGGGACGCCATTCGCTCAGGTTGGCTCCCGTGCCTTTCTCCTTACAGTTGTGACAGTTGGGTGGGTTTCCATTCGCTTGGAATTTTACCCTCTCGCCAACAAAAGTTGAGGTACGCCAGGATGTATAGTTGTCCTTCGTGGGAAAGTAAGCGGAGTGCAGTTGGGGGGACTTGGTCGAGTCCGGGGGATGTGCCCTTTTTGGCGTTAAGGGCCGTGCGGAGTTCGTCCAGAGTGAAGTCACGGCGTGCTGCTAGGAATGCTTGATGTTTGTCAGGATAGGATATCAGCTGGGGCGGTAACTTGGTGAAATGTTTGGTATATCCACTCGGGAGAAGTAGGCGGTATTGTGGTATCGGTGGAGGGGGTAGTGTTGGTGACGTGCGAGGATGGTTGTCGCCAGTCATCTAGAAGTCGGTATATGGGGAGAAGAGCTGCGTACTTAGCTAGTCGGTCGCATATTTCGTTGAGGCAGTGTCGCCATTCGAAGCTGTTTTCGACGTGTGAAGGGACCCAGTGTATCTGCAGGTGCCCTTGCGTTTGTTTGTATCTGGCGATGGCATCCCATAGGATGGGGTATGGGCGTTGTGTGAATAGTTGTTGGTACTCGCCCTCGAGCTAGGCAGTCTGCAAGGCCTTTCTAGTCTGTAAAACCATGGGTTTGGTATGGTTGCCATCGGCGTGTGTGTATGTAGTGGAGGACAACCGCGGCTGCTTTAATTTCCTGATGTGTGCTGGTGGTGGGGTGTTCATGTGATCCGAAGATTGCAATGAGATGTTCTTGGAACATGAGAATAGCGCAGAAGCCCCCCGCATGGCCTAGTTTTGGGAAACTTGAGACGTCAATATGGAATATCGCCGTAGTTGCGGGGTCAACAGCGTCTGTCAAGATGTTCTGGGGGGTTGGTGGTGTCGACATCGGTGCGTAGTTTGGGGCGGAGGGAGTCCAGGTGGTAGTGTGTTTGCAGGGGGCGTGGGAGGAGGTGGAGGAGATCCACCGCTCCCGTGTCTAGGAGGTGGATGATTCCGTTGGGGTCCGAGGGGCGGGCTTGCCAGTGCAGGAAGCAATCAAGCAGAGTGGCGGTGGAGTCGGCCCCTCCAAGTTCGTGGAGGAGATTTACGATGCAGGAGGGTTCCGGTGCTGTATACAAGTACCAGATGGTATCGGGTGGTCTGGGACGCGGAATATCTAAGGAGCCGTGGGCTGCCCAGTGTATTCGGGTGAAGAAGTCGTTGGTACGTCGGTGTGGGTCGCGTCCGGGTTCTGTAACACACTGTGATGTGTACTGCATGAGATTGTCTGTCCACGGTCGGGTGTGCTGGAACTGTGTTTGGGGTCCTGCCGTAAGGAAATGCGGTTCCCAATCCTGTAGCAGTTGATGTTCTCGGAACTCCGGGAGTGTTGCAGCTGTGGTGATGGATTTGTGTGTCTCTGTGAGGGTGGGGGGCAGGGGAGCGTCGCGGGCTATTTACTCTCAGAGGAAAATATCTGGGCGGTTGTGTTGCTGCGTTATTGGTGGGGTAAGGCAGGTGAAATCATCTCCTAGTGCGGTCCTGGCTATGTTTTGTGCAGCTTCGGTTGTGGGAATCTTTGCGCGGAACAGGTTGGTGTAGTACTCCCTAGTAGCTGCTTGGGTAGGCCTCTGTGCTGGTCGGCGTTGCCGCGCTCGGTTGTATACTGCTGTGCGGTTGATATCCCATAAGTAATTGAGAGTCTTTTTGGGGGGCATAACTCCCAGGTTGGAGTCGGTGGTAAGTTTATCAGCAAATTTGTTTATGCGGTCCCGGGCCCATCCAATGATGTTGAGGCGAGGGCACATAGATTAGGTAAGTTGTCAAGCGGGGGCTGCGTCTGGGTGTGAGCAGTGTAGTAGTCCCACAGGGTATCGACGGCTTGCGTTCGGATGTGGGTCCCAGGATGTGCACGATGCGTCGCCATCGTTGCCAAGTTGTCTGGACGTCTGGTGGCGGCTGACCTGTTGAGAGGAGCTGGTATAGCTCAGTTAGTGTTTGTAGATTGGTGAGACGAGTCGGGGTGTGCCGGGGCTTTTTATGGTTATGGTTGATGCGTGGCGCGAGGCTTGCAATCATGGGGGCAGCGGGAGAGGTAGATTTTGGTGCGGCAGCGATACTGAGTGTTCTAGCTGAAGCCACGGCACGTGCTAGTAATTCCTGGGGTCCGTGGAGGGCTGCAATGCTGGACTGTACGGTGGCATCGAAGAGGGAGCGTTGTTGAGCAGTCCATTTGTGGGGTTTGTCGTGTTGGTAGGTCGTTGTTAGGGCTGAGAGAGGGGTGGTCTGCTGGGGAGGTGCTTGGGCGGTGGTGCTACGGCGTCTCTTGCGCCATCGGCGTTGGGGGCGCGATGTGGACTCCGTGCGTGGAGGTGAGGAGGGGGGATCGTCCTGGTCTCCTGGTCGGTACTGTAGTTCGACCCTGGTGCGGGCGCTGCTGAGGCGTTGCTTAATCCACTGGTTGAGGGTGAGGTTACCTTGTCTGCATAGGTGTTGTAGTCTTGTCTTGCTGTTGTCGTGGTCGATCTTCGCGAATATGGCGTCTGGAGATGTGGACGGTTTGGCGGCTGTTGGCGGGAGTTTAGTTCGTTCCTCGTCGTACGTTACGTAATCCAGTTTGTATACTCGTCCAGCAACTTCATCCCATTTGACTGTGGTAACGGTCAGGTCTAGGGATGCCGGGTACCTCGCTTGTAGTTCGGCCTGTTTCTCTGTGGTGTGTAATTGTAGGAGACCGTCTCTGGCACCCACGTCGAGGTAGAAGAAAGTCCGCATGGGGAAAGATTTCCGCTTAGTAATCAGGAACCTGATGGTATTGTGTCGGATGATGGGGAGGAGGACACGTTGTGGTGCCAGCCATGGTTCTTGCTTGCGGGAGTAGCTGCGATTAGGATGAAAGCGTCTGTCGTATCGAAGAAGAATGTTGTGTCAGATCGAAATGCAGTTGGCGATGATTGTGTGCACTCGCTGTTTCTGTATGGTAGCAACCACCTCTTGTCCTTTGAGGGTGTACCAGCAGGGGATGAGGCAGAGTTTGTCTTGGAAGAGCAGGTCAGTAGTGTTGGGCTGCGGTGGGGCAGGGGTGGGAATAACCAATTTAGTGCCCATGGCTGGGGTAAGTAGTAACATTTCTAAAGCCCGTCGAGGGGGTGAGATGAGGGGGGTACCGGGTGGGGCAGGTCCTGTCCTGTGGGGTTTCGGGGAGTTGGGATACAAGGGGATGGATGGGTTTGCCACGACTTGTGTTCCTCCCGCTGTGTGTTGGATGTTGGCCGCGATGCATGCGAGGCCAAGTGTGCGTTTGGTTCCGGTGAGGACCGGGCTGATGTGTTGTGCGGTGTATGGCTGTTAGATCCAAGAAGAAGGAGGGACTGGGAGGGCTGGGGCTAGGTTGCTGTACAGCCGTAGTACTCTGGATGAGGGGAGGATGTACCCTTCGGGGTCGCCGGCGTGTTGGGGGGTGGCGGGGACCCGTTTATGTAAAACTGCTGGTCGACCGCTACAATAGCCTGAACTGGCAGCAGCTTGTCGGAGAGCTCTGCCTGAAGATTGCACACTTCGACCGCTACAATAGCCTGATTAAGGAGTGAGAAAAAATGGAGATCCCGTGCAGTGATATTGATGGGTGCAAGGGTCGAGGGGGCTGGTTGTGCGAGGCGTTTCAATTTCTTGATTTTCAGGGTAAGGCGTCGTTGCCAGTTGATCTGCAGGGGCCCTGATAGCGCTTGTGCCCCGCATAGGTCGGGGTGTTCTTAGCTTGGGGTCGATTTGAAGCAAGGCGGCAAAGGTTGGGTTGTGGTGCCAGTTGCGGGTGGGTTGGTAGGGCTCATCTTGAGGGGCGGTTGTAAGTCACCATGACTGCGCGGGAGCCCAGGAGGTTCCAGCCCTGTTTAACTGGAAGGATGGTGGCAGTGGCGTCATCTAGTTTGAGCCATGATCCATCTAGTTGTGGGGTGAGGAAGATCAGGTGGTCGGTGTTATTGGGGTCGGCACTGCAGATTGCTCCAGCTAGTTGGTATGAGTGTGATTCCGTTCCTCCCACTGCTTCTGGCTTGATCCATAGAGTGGGTGGGAAGGTGAGTTGTTTCTGTTGGGGGTGCTTTGTCCCGTCGGGTCGCGTCGTTGTATCTGGGAGCGGGCCAGTGTGGCGGTCGATAGAGAACCATATAGTGTTGGGGCGGTTGAGGAGGGTTTGTTTACCTTCTTTGCGGTGGTTGCATTGGGAGCATTTGGGAGTGGACGGTTGGGTTCTCCAAAGCTGTAGGAGTGAGGTAAGGTGTCCTCGATTTGGAAAGTGTGGTGGCCAGGGGTGTGGGACTGTGAGGTCGAGAATGGGGGACTGGGTCGTAGCAATAGCCGTACATCTACATGAGGTACATTGGTACGAAGAGGAGGTGTGGCACATCCATTTGGCAATGGCGTCCTTACCTTTCTCATCCTTAATGTTTCGTAGTAGTTTGAATATGCCTTGAATAGAGAGGCGTGGTGGTGCGGCAGTTCGGGGACGTAGACGGTGGTGGATGAGTTGCAGGGTAGTCGCTTGTTGGAACCATGGTACCACAATGGGGTTGGATGTAGATCCGATGGACTGTACATGCAGCATGCCTACTTTGTCTGAAGTATTAGCTGGGGAGAGTTGTCTCCGTGACCAAGCCAAGATGCATTCTGGCAGTGCCTGGGTCGAAGCAAGGGCTTGGATGGTCGTGATGATGTGGCACATGTTGCCCTGGTTTTGGATGCCCCGTCGGTTGCTCGGTACGCATTTGTTGGCGGAGGTACTTTGCTGGATCGGGTCCGCTGGGTCGGAGGCTTTCTTACCTTCCGCGGGGTGGTTGATGGTGGGAACATTTGATCTGGGCTGAGTGGGGGCTCTAGGGGTGCTCCGTACCCGCCACCGCTTGCTGTGGGGGGCCTGGTGCGATGTTCGAATTGGAGAGGGGGGTCACGGGCGCGACGGTTTCCCGCATTATGTCGGGAAGATCCTCTGGGAAGGTCGTATTTCTTGACTACGAGACCTCGGGTCTGACTTGTCAGGACGATACGGGAGCGGGAGCCACTGGGGTGATCTTCGGGGACGTGGGTCCGTTCTTCCAGCGGTGCGTTGGGCCCTGGTACTGGGCAAACGTAGGCTACATTGTCCTTTCCCAGTCCTTCCAAACGGTTGACCATTCCTATTAAGTTTTGGTAGTAAGGGGCCAGTAGGGCAGGGCTTCGCCGGGGGCTTCGGTCCACATGCCTGTGTGGGGGGGGGCTTTAGAGGCAGATCCTGAGTCGGAGGCTGATTCGTTTGTGGTGGGCGTGCCTGAGGCGTAGGTGAAACGGCCAGAGACAAGTTCTGGAGCAAAGGTCACCTTCGCCGGGGGTCGTAGGGGGGGTCGTTGGTCGACAGTGTGGCTGCGCGGGGCGGTCTGCCGGCGGCGTCACTCAAGTCCGGGGTGTTTGGGGTTTGTGGGGAACGGCATACCCTACGCGTGGATGCTGTCCTCGGGGGAGACCGCTCGTCCTGTGCGGGGATGGAGGCCACCCGGTTGGGGGTTATATTGGGTTGGTGGTGTTCGCCACTGATCTGGGGCGTAGGTAGCACCGGGACGGAAATGTTTGGTGGTCCGATGATGGGTGTGGGGGCGGTGCTGGATGCTGGAACAGGGGCGTTGGCTGCGAGTAGAAGTTCTTTGGCAATTCGGTTTTGGGTATACAGTCGACGCTTTTTCTGCCTTCGGGTGAGTGGGGTCGGTCGTGATGTGGACGTTTTGGATGGGTTAGCCAAGGGGGATTTGGAGGCGGTGGGCGGTGAGGGATTTTGTTTCAATTAAGCGATAGCCACACGCGTTTCGCAGCTGTCTGTATCAGAGAAGGGGGGGGGCCATCTGGTATAGGGGAGCTGACGGGGGAGCTACGACGAACTTAGCGACGACGTCCCAGTCTGACTCAGCGGCCCAGGGTCAGGATGTGTCGGTGTGTTTGTCATGTTCGGGGTGCGGAGTTGTGCCACTTGGGCTTGGATGAAGTGTATCTGAGCCAGGTGAGCATGACACAGGAGGCTAGAATTTGAGGTGGGGTGAAGTTCCGGAGCAAGGAGGATAGGCTGGAGGCAATTTGGGGCGGGAAAGCCTGGCCACCGGGGAGAGTAGATGCGTCCGGGGTAGCCAGAGCGGGAAGGTCGGCTAGTGCGTGGCAAATGGGATCGGGTGTGGGGGGCCAGACTGCGCGGGGCCGCTGTGATCGGTATGTGGTGTGATTGGGGGTGGGGGAGGTAGGATCCAGCGCAGTCGATAATTGGGGTATCAGTGGGGGTAGTAGTGGCCTGGGAGACGGTGTCGTCTGGATTGACTGGGGAAGCTGTGGTGGCAGAGGGGGAGCAGGGGAGGGCGCTGGGGAGGGCACGTCATGTATCGGGGAGACATGAGGTTTGCTGTCTTGGGATAGGGCGGCATGGAACTGTGCAGGCGACTGTATGAATTTGAGTACACACCGTTGACGATCTCCAGGAGAAGCATCCGACCATTGTGGAGGGCTATCTCGGTGTATCCGGGTTGCCGAGGTCGTGAGATGATCCAGAGGGGAGACGCCCAGTGCGGTGGCCCAGTCTTTGAAGATAAGGTCCAGCGCTGCGTAGGTCCTATCGTCGACGGGGGCTTCTGATCTTATGACCAGGAAGAGGGGTTGGTCTCGGCAGGTTGGGGTAGCAGGGGAGGAACTCTGCCACGGGGAACACCTGTCTGTATTCTGTGCTGGGTCATTGACAGGACGAGTAGGACCCAGCGTACGCCTGGGCTGGCGGTGTCCCATGGGGTGAGTATGCACAGGTGGGTTAATATCACGTGTTTGTATGTGGAGGTGCTGGAGTGGGTGCTTCGTAGTGTGCGATATAGATGGCCTGGTTGGTCAGAGGCGGAGATAGGCATGGTGAGAAGGCACTTGCTCTTTGCGGCGTGTGGGTACTGTTCCTTTATGAAGGTGGTGAGCCCCATGGCCCAGGGTCGGTTTGGGGTGACCGGTGGGGGTCGTCGTTTCCGTGGAAGATGCATCGAATTCGGACGGGGTGGTGGAGGTGAAGGTGATAGTGCGAGAGTTTGAGTAGGGTCGGGGTTTTTGATTGGGGCCGCCGTCGGTTTGCCATCTTCGGTGACGTGGCTCTGCGGATGTGAAGTAGCGCTCGCGGGGTTGCGTAGCGGGGCTTTCAGGGTAGGCTTTGATGCGTAGGGTCGGTGTGTAGCGCTCTTCCTGTCGGTCTCCCTGGGTTGGTCATCTGGGACAGGGGGTGTGCCGGCAGGGGGTGGCGAGGCGGTATTTTGGGCATGTAGTTGGGGAGCGCTGGTCGAGTCTGAAGCCTGGAGGGTCGCTGGTAGGGAGAGAGAGAGAGGGGGGGGGGGGGGGGGGGGGGGGGGGGGGGGGGGGGGGGGGGGGGGGGGGGGGGGGGGGGGGGGGGGGGGGGGGGGGGGGGGGGGGGGGGGGGGGGGGGGGGGGGGGGGGGGGGGAGTATTCGCCATCAGGGGGAGAGGGTCGGGGAGAGAGGGGGGATCCCGTGTCAGAGGTTCATCGTTGTTATTGGTTGGGGGGGCGTCCTCCAGGGGCCTTTGGGTAGGTGTTTGGGGGGCGCAGGGAACCGTACGTGGGTGTGCTTTGGAGTCCTCCCTTGCCAGGTGTGCCAGGCGCAGTCGAATCATCCTGGTATTCATGGTGATGGTCCCTGTTTGGTCCCGGAACCACAGGCTGTCGTTGCTGGACATGCACTGTAGGAATTTTTCTGGGGATTTAAGGAAGTCGATGGTCCATCCCACGATGTGGACACCGCAGTCACATTGTCCGATTTGTAGTGGTACTGCGAGGGGGTTGTACATCACCTTGTTGGTAGTCTGGAGGAATCCGACCTTCCTGAAAAAGGCGACGATGGACTGTATGGCAGCTGGTCGGTCGAAAGTTACTTTCTTGATAAAGGAAGGTGCGGAGTCTAGAAACTTGTACGTCGGCGACTCGTTTTCCTTTGTTTTATTTTCTCATACGCAAATGTGGAGAGTATGAGACATCGTTTTGGTGCAGCTTCGATGGCTAGCCGACCCAGGATCTAGATGAGGTTTGTATCGTTCAGCCAGCCTTCCAAGTCGCTCAGTATTTTTAATTCTTCTTGGTCCATCAGAGTGATTATAGCTGGTTGAAATTGTTTCATGAGGAGCTCGTCCCTGGTGATGTAGTACGTAGGGAGACCACCGAACTCCCGTCCTCGGGTACGAGCGGGGCTGGTCCTTTCTCAGGTATGAGAGGACTAAGCTAAAGTGGCGAAGAAAGGACCAAGTCGGCCGAAAGAGACGGTGCACCGAACGCCATCACCAGCGCCCCGCAATGTCCTCTTTCAGCATGGCATCGAACATCCTCTGATCGAGCAGCTACCAGGAGAGGAGATCGGGGATAAGCTGGTTTTGGAGAACTTGGTGGTAACTGAGCCATCATCATATGTATTCGAGGGCCCTTGGGCTCGCCGGGGCGATGGATGCTTTGCAGCTTGGTTGGTAGAAGTTCGTGCCTTTGTGCGGTCGGACGTGCCAGACCACTCTGATTTGAGGCTGGTGCAGGCGGGGTAGGCAGAGTCGACGGGGTGGTAATCGCAGCGACGCCAGCGACGCGGGGTTCCCTGACCGGCCCATTCCCTCCTTCTCCACTATAGCCGCATCCACTCATACCTGAGGATGGACGGGCCCTGCTCGTATCCGAGAACAGGGGTTCCGAATCGGTAGGAGAGATCGAGGAAGGGTTGGTCTGGGAGGGTATCGCGTCGTCGGGGTCGCCTTGCGTTACTGACGGCGTGGCCTGTGTGCGCGGGGTCCCTGATGATGGCTCTTCGCCTTGGGGGGGACGTCCCTGTTCGGAGATTGGAAGGGGGGGTGCTGCGTGGTTTGCAGGTGATGGAAGAGACTGGGGGTTACTATCCGAAGGTTGTTCCGCCCCGGTGGGGGGCCACGGGGCTCGGGGCGGGGCTGACTTGATCGTATCGATGGGGCGTTTGCCTGGTTTTAACTCCCGTTCTCGTTCGTAAGTAGCGCTGCATGCGGGGAGGGGGGGGGGGGCTGATGGCGTAGTTGTCCGCGGCCAATCGGGTCATGAAGGTGATCGCGCAGCGTATAGGGGCCTGTGACTCGTTTGGGCTTACAGTGGAGTAGTTCAGGGTCCTCCTGACTGTGTGCGTAGAGGGTGGGGTCGCATCTGCGGTTACTGGGGCTCCCGTGGATATGCGTGTTACTACACCGTATTTCCTTGTGATCGAGTGGAGGACTTGGTGGTCAGGGCTTCGGTTAGCGCCAGGTGGTCTTGATGGAAGAGAGCCTCTTAAACCACTTTGCAAGGATGGGTCGTAGGATGCCTCGGCTGGGACGCATCTGTATTCGTAGGGACTCGGAAATAACATGGCTCCTGTGAGCTTATGTTCCGCGAGGTGGATGATGTTGGTCGCGCCGTAGATATCTTGAGGGTCGAGAACCAAGATCGAGATAACATTACTAGAACTGAACTTGCGGGTGTGGTAGTGGCCGTAGAAGCCTGGGCCAGGGTTTTGCAGGTAGTCTCGGAAGAAGAGGCGGAGATTGGAGTTTTTCTCGTCCGGGGTGCGAGAATTCGGTCCCCAGCTTCCCACCGTGCGTCCCCCACGGAAGAATCGGTCCTTGATGGCTGTCTGGTTGAGGATCAGGACGGTGGGGGGGGGGGGGCGAATAGTGGTGATGGTGGAGTAATGTCGCTGGTGCTCAGGTCTTCGTAGATTGAGACGTCTGGGTTGTACATGAGGGCGCAGAACTCGGTTTGGGGTAGTCTGGGGAGCCATGTAGATTTCTTGATTTCTGTGTAGGCGCAGGCGCCATGTAACCCTCGCGTTTGGAGGAGCGCATCGATGGATATGCCTTCTGGGGAGGCTCGTAGGTGTGTGGAGACGTCTGGGTCTCCCTTAAGCAGTGCTATGGTCCGAGGGTGGGTAGGGCCTGTATCAGGGATCGGGGCAACGTTGGATGTCTGGGCGACTGGCAGTATCTTTGTGTCCTCATGCGTGCCCGTTCGGAGAAAGGCCAGGATGCGGTCCGGTAGCTCTTCGTTGCTGGACAGAAGATAAGCCAAGATATCTCATGCGGTGCACGTGGGGGCGAGGTGGGGTCGGCTGCGCTTGCGGTTTGTGTGCAATTGTTGCCAGAAACGGAGGGAATTTTGCAAGTACGTGTCGCGGGCAAGAGGGTCTCGGGAGGGTGCAGCGACGTCTGCCCATGTCACAAATTCTCGAAAGGAGAGACTGATCCGATGGGAAGATTCTTCTCGCGAGTTGGGGGTGATCGGAGCGAAGTCGACTCGGTGTAGTTGAAAACGATTGAAAGTGTGGAGAGTGCCGTGGTCAAGGTTGATGCTTCGGTAGCGTGATTGGGGTGCAAGTTTGTCGAACTGGTCGCCGTACGGGATTAACGTGATGGTGGCCGTCGATGCTCCCAGGGTTAAATTGACGATATCGTCATGTTTCATGAAGCGTTCGTCATCACGGTGGAAGGGAATGCCGGGTGTTGGCACGTTGCCGCGAAGGTCGTAGATACTGAGGACTGCGCCGTTGGTGGGGAGGCCTGTAATCGCAGGCATACGCCTCCATACGGAACGGGGTAGAGATGCCAGAGTGATCGGGTTTAGTTCGGCTCCAGGAAACTGGTATCCCATGATCAGTTCACAGTCTGGGGCTTGCGCAAGGATATGGATCCTGTTGGTCATGCTGACGCTATGGGTAAATACATATTTAGCCTTCATTTATGGTAGGATTGCATCGTAGGTTGTTTGCCATAAGGCTTGGGATGCTATATTTGCGGGGGCTGCGATATGTCCTGCTGGGCCTTGATTGCCAATGTTGTCGCGGGTTAGGGTTGAGTCTAGGGGGTCTAGGAAGCTGATGGGTGGGCCGTGGGTCCCTTTGGGGTAATCGCTAGGAGCCTCCGGTAGGTGTCTGGAGACAGGGGCAGGAGGCAAGATGTCCACCGGGGGTCTGACCAGGTCGGGGTGGGGGTTGTATCCGCGTCTGGGGTTCCAGGTGTCGACTCGGTAATACAAGATGGCGGTGACTTCTTTGGCTAGTATTGAGGTAACCTTTCTCGTGTACCTTCTGGGTTGTACCAGCGTGGGTCGGGGAGTATGTTCCAAGGTCGCGGACGGTTGGGCGATCCTTTTGAAGTTCGCCTTCACGCCGTGTTGGGACCAGCTGGTTAGGAGGTAGCATGTATTGTCGTCATATAGTATCCAGCTGACTCTGGGGTGCCAACGGATGGTTTTGTAGTGGCCGCTCTCGACCGTGGTACCCCAGTGGAGGATCATGGCTTGCGGTTCGTACAAGCGGGTCGACGCGAGGTGTACACGGGCAAAAAGTGAGCAGATAGGTCCAGGTCGACGAGCAGGTAGTTGTCGTTGACTGCTTGACCTGTGGTCGTCGTCGTCCGTCGTTGCCCATCGTAGGTCACGCGGTCAACTTCTATACTGAGGACATCCGGAGAAGGGCATTCCAGGTATTCTCTTGTTGGGTCATGGCGGATCGTCTGTCATCTGGGCAGTCGCATCGTATTTTCTCGTCCGCCGGGGGGGGGGTGTTGATGTGGAGCATCTGGCGGATGCCGGTTTCAAAGCGTACTGGAGCGGCCTCAGCACGTCGGTTCCCGTCGTGGGCGGCCGGGAGTTTGCACCGTAGGGTGGGAAATCCCGGGGGCGACATGGTTGTAGAGTGGTAGTAGCACCGGTGGCAGTTAGTTTCCGTGCGAGTCCTGAAGAAGAGAGAGGCGTGCTGTGGGTCTGTAGCAATGTCGGAGGGTGTAGACACGATGGTGGGGTGGGTCGGCAAAGCGGGAAGGGGGGCTTCAAGTTGTAGAGTGGAGAACAATTGATCCAAGGCGTAGGTGAGGAATTCTTGTACGCATCCGGGTTTGCTGTCGACGGGTTTACGGTCACCGGAGGCGATCTGGATGCCCTGGTCCGTGCATTTCTGTTGGATGGACTTGGTGAGCATGTTCGGCTCATGTAGGCAGGCGTCGCGTAAGAGCATCGCTAGAGCGCGGTTAGTGTCGGTATTGTCTCGGGCTGTCCGCATGGCATTGTATAGGGCTGCGATCGGAGTGGTAGTCCAATGACCATCGGGGTGATGGTGGCGTAGCCATTCGTAGAGGGGGATTAGATATTGCACTGAGCTGTTCACGAAGCACGTGTTACCCCAATTCGGTAGAGTTACGTACACGCCGGGCGGCAACGCTGCGGTCGAGGTAGTCGGGTCCATAGATTGGGTCGGGTGCTTACAGTCCTCGGCTTGGTATTACAGTCCTCAGTGGCAAATTGGAAGGACCAAGTGGCTAACCTTTATGGGGACTTAGCGGTCTAACCCGGAGTGGGGCTCCAGAATTAGATGCGTAAGTCCCTGTCCAGGTTCCCGCTGCTTGTTCCGATGAGTTGGCTCCCAGAGCTGGGGTTCGTGTTTTCGCCTTGACGCCAGGTAAGGGGTCTTGCGGAAGTGTGGGGTAGAGCGGGTCTTGGGGCCGAGGGGTTGTATCACTTGCGTTTCTGTATTACCTAAGAGGTCGGGAGGTTACACTAAAGTATTATTATTAGGGTCTGAATAGAGAGGTGGTGTGTCTGTTGGTTGGTATGCAAAAAGGGGGGATTGAATTTCTGGATGGGTGCCACGGTACTTCGAGATCGAGTCCCGGGGATTGGGGTAGGTTATCGGATAAGACCATGGGGTGCGGTCAAGGTCACCGTCCCTGATAACGAGCCCAGAGTTATGTGGACATCGCACCGGGGCCAGCAGTCAGGACCGTTTGGTCTCCCTTTATCGTACCAGACCAGTAGGTCTAGTCCGAGTGCCCATCCTGGGGCGTCTCGGTGCTAGCTCTAATGGTGCCGTCCGTTAGGGTTTATCGCGAATCAGTTAGGCCCATCGAACTTGGCCGAGAGACCTTCCATTCCTCCTTGGTCAGGACTGTAGGGTCTCAGGGTCCTGGCTCGTGTGATTAGCTGTTGAGGCGTTATGCTGGAAGCTGGGTGATGGACGGGTAATACGGTTTTGGTGTGAGGTAGTGTGCAGCGTGCGATGATGGACGAAAATTTTGTGTTGGCGGCCATACAGGGTCGCTGTTTTACATCTGGAGGTGTTGCCATAGTTGTGGGGAGGGGCCAGTAGTTCTGTGTCCTTTAGGGGGACTTCTGGTAAGACTAATGGTGGTCCCATCCTGACCCAAGTTGGGGACTTCCAATGGGTTTTGATGGGGCCTGGCCCAGTAGTCAGTCAGTAATCCACCCTTGAGGTAGGACACTTGCGGCCCTCTCTTTCCTGGCGGGGATTGCTCTGTTCGCGTTTTTTTTTTTTTTTTTTTTTTTTTTTTTTTTTTTTTTTTTAATAAATGTATATGTATATATATATATGAATATATATATATATATGTATGTATATATATGTAAATATATATTAATATATTAATATATATATATTTATATGTATATATATTATAATAAATATATGTATATATATATCTATATATGTATATATTTATATATATATAATACATGTATATATATGTATATATATATACATATGTGTATACATATATATATATGTATGTATTATATATGTATATATATAAATATACATAATATGTATAATATGTATATAAAAATATATATGTATATATATATGTATATATATACTTATATATGTATATGCGTATACATATATATATAGAAGTATATATTCATGTACATATATATGTGTAGATACATATAGGTCTATATGAACCTATATTCCCTTATGTTGATAGTATACATAAATATATATTTGTATATATATATGTATGTATGATGGAGGGGTGCACAGTATGGCACCCCACGGGAAGAGGAGGTGGTTGGGCCTCTTCCCACTGGTTTCGAGGCTATGTCGTTGTGTGGCTCCGAGGCTATGTCGTTGTGTTGGTTCCGAGGCTATGTTGTTGTGTTGGTTCCGAGGCTCTGTTGTTGTGTGGGTTCCGAGGCTATGTCGATGTGGGTTCCGAGGCTATGTTGTTGTGTTGGTTCCGAGGCCATGTCGTTGTGTTGTTTTTTATAAGACATACACCACGTGGGATCAAAGGGGTATTTACATTCCGCGATCTAGGGGTGGTGATGGGTTTCGAGGCGTCCCAGATACTTACCACAAAACGTCCTCATGCGCTGGCAGACCGCATGAAATGTCTGTTACCCCTGTGAGTACCTCCATGCGGGACCTACCCAGTCTCGTGGAGCTCTCACGCGGGGAAGATCAATCATTTGTAGTTGATTTCCTGCAAGGTACCCGACACTGTGCGGGTAGTAGGGACTTCCTTTTTGGACCTTCTATGCAGGATGGTTAGAGTCACTCTTCCCTCCCCAACATACTCACTGTAGTCCGTTGGGTCGAGGGATGGAGGCGCATGGCCCTCGGGCTCAGCCATGACAGATCAATATATATATATATATGTATGTATGTATATATATATATATTATATATATAAATATGTATATAAATATGTGTGTGTGAGTGTATACGTATTTATCGAAGTAGGACAATTTTAGGGCGTTCTTCACTACCAGTCAGGCATCGTGGAAAGCGAGCAAGACAAAGGGACAAGCACGACAACACATGGGAGGCAGAGCGAGAGAGAGAGAGATAGGATTACATAGAGATTGCAGGGATACAAGAGGGGTATAGGAGGGGTAATATGTTAGGAGGCAGTGCAGAAAAGTAAAGTGCAGAGCATTCCTGGCTATCAGACTAAGGCCTCGGGCCTGGCATAGGTATTTCGTCCCGCGAGGGGACGCCATTGACCCTTCCCTCTGCCCGCTAGGACGATCGAATCGTCAGGTCCGTCATCAACCGCGTAGTGCATCAACGCAAAAGCAAAAGTGCAAGAGAGAGAGAGAGAGCAATAGAGAGAGAGAGAGAGAGAGAGAGAGAAGAGAGAGAGAGAGAGAAAGATAGATAGAGAGAGAGAGAGAGATAGAAAGACGTACATACATACATACATACATACATGCATGCATTCCTACATGTATACATACAGACATATGTACATACATACATACATACATTCAATCATACATACATATATACATATATACGTACATGCATACATATAAACATGCATACAGATATACATACATACATACGTACTTACATACCCTCGTACTCACGTGGAGATATACATACATACATGCATTCATGCATAAATATAAACATATACATACACACACATACATGCATAAATACAAGCATACACATACACACATC